>JAODLI010046032.1:0-17122 GCA_027575585.1 Percopsis omiscomaycus
CACAACAAGAGTAGTTCTGATTGGATCTCTTCTCCATTCGTCCCGCCCTAAAATTTTCGTCTCATTTTTATTCGTTGGTTAAAGTGTCAGTTATATTTCGTCACAGTCTTCGTCGTCATATCAGACTTTTTATCTAGTTTTTATTTAGTTTTGTCTGTGAAAAAGGTTCGTTGACGAATATATTTCGTTATAGTCTTAATCAACGAAATTAACACTGATTTGGATGCAACATGACGGACGCAGCTGACAAAATTACAGCTGCTCCTTAAAAGTATAAAACCGATGTGTGGTATTTCAGCTCTGTTTTTACATTTTCAGTGAACTGTGGAATATCGCAATATATCGCAATATGTATTGTATCGCAATGTATCGTGATGTAATCGTATCGTGAGACATGTATCGTGATGCGTATCGTATCGTGAAGTCCTTGCCAATACCCACCCCTAGTAAATCAATTTTGCTTTAATGGCGTGATTTGAACGGAATGGTGTGATTTGAACAGATAAATTGATCCCACGGTTTCCTACTAAGCTTGTACTTGGCTCCGTGCTGTCTTGCAGACCACAGAACAGCGTAATAAGAGGGAACTCCTGAAGGGGAAGAGGAAGGCCCAACTGCAGGCCCGCCTGGCCAAGGTCAAGCAGAGGAAGAGGAAGAATGCTAAGCTTGACACCACCGAGGAAGAGCAGGCAGCTGAGGATGGTGAGATCCACCCTTCCACTTCCTTAGCTATATGTTATGCTATAAACTACTTGTTTGTATTTAAAAAAAAAACATTCCATGCATATTGTACTATAGATGATAAAAATAATTCAAAACCTTTATTATAAATCTTGAAATAATTTTGTGACCCCGACTGATATAGAATACGATGATGTGATATAGAATATGATCTGATCTAATCTATTTGTGTTCGGTACATAATGATTGTTCTGAACTGTAGTGCCAGACTGTGATATATTGTTTGCTATAGAAGCAGAGGAGGAGAATCTGGTTGGGCCCGAGCCTCTGCCAGCGCCCCCAGAGGTCAGGACACTGAAGAAGGTGGAGGTAGAGGTCCAAGAGAGGAAGGATTCCAAGCCTGGAGTTCCCCATGTCAGGGAATGGGACCGGGGGAAAGGTAAAGCCCGGCTATTCAGTTGTATTTTATAGAGAATGGCGGGAGACGATAAGGTCTGTAGGGGTAGAGAGGAGTTCAAGCCACTCAGCATTCAGGTGTAGCAGGGGGGATACACTCACAAACCAAACCAACAGCAACAACTCAAATCTTGGTACTTAATAATGTACATAATTCTTCCATATTTAGTCCAAACGATTTTTGCATTCAAAATCAAAACTAAGAAATACAATTTCAATTCTCTTTAACCTGTATTGAAATGAGGATCGCATCAAGAGGCCAACAGTAACATGCACATTGAAATGACAAAACATATTTATATTGATCACATTCATAATCTATTAATCCCTGGATTAGTTTAGGCGTGTGAAGCTTTGGTGGCTCTCCTGCCCTGAAAACACCAGTGGCTGCTCCAACATGTCTCCTTCCTGCTGCAGAGTTCCTGCTTGGTGAGTGGAGCAGCCGTCGCCGGGACGAGCGCGATTCAGAGTTTGCCCCTCCAACCGCGTACTTCACGGAGGAGAGGAGGCCGAGGCACGCGAGGGCCGCCAGGGCCGCCAGGCAGGAGGAGAGCAAAGGCAAAATGTCCTTCAAGTGGTCGACGGGGAGCAAGGCGGAACAACAACAACCCACAGAACCCGTCCCCGAGTCCGGAGGCTCTCCTCTCCCTCCTCCGCCTCGGCAAACGCCTCCTGCGCCTCCTGCGCCTCCTGCGTCGCCCCCAGCCGCGCTGCGAGCAGATCCTCCAGACGCCAACGCCGGGTCAGCCCCGGGGACGCACCCCCTGCCTCCGTGTTCATCTTTCCCAACGTACCCTCCGTACCCTTTCACACCTCCTCCGCCTTTTGCCCACTTTCAACCTCCACCCATGCCCCTGTATAGTGGCCCTCCTCCCGCCCAGTACACTGGCCCTGGTACACCCTATTATCCCCAGCAGTATCCCCAGCAGTATCCCCAGCAGTATCCCCAGCAGTATCCCCAGCAGTATCCCCCGCAGGCCCAGTCCAAGGCCCAGGTCCTGCCAGAAGGCCCCCCAGGAGAGCCCTCCCAGAGTCTGGAGGACATGCTGTCCTTCTACAAGAATTCTACCTGATCTGAATTCATTCTATATTTACTTTCATGGTGGTTAACTGTAAAGAAGTCTGAAAACAGACCCCAGTGTACATTTATACAGCTGCTGGTGTATATATTTAACACAATATGTTTTAAGGCAACAAACTAACCTAATCTCTGTTCTGTTATTTGCTAGCTTTATTAAAGATCAGTAATATGTCTTGTTCTTACGTTTGTTCTTCAAATTCAAAGTAATGTTAATTTCAGACAGTAAAAGGAACCGCCTTTGGCCACTAGGTGGCAGTGTTCCTATTTATTCCAACCTTGACGTTCGAAGCGAAGGATGTGTGGGAAAAGACCATTGGCTTTGCACTGCAGTGTAAGTGATACAGTAACATTTGCAGTGTAAACGATTTAATGATTTAAATAGCCCTGACACAAGCCTTGCCCACATGCTGCTAAGGCTACACATTATGGAATGAGGGATTTAAAAATGAATTTCTTGTACTTTTTGCTGTCTACTAGTTTGTCAAAGGGTCAAAATAGCAGATAGAAAAATACGTTTTTCACTGAGTGTGGTGCTTGTTAATTTTATTTTAGGCTCTATAATTCAAGGGAGAAGTATTAACCACATGTTCTCTCTATAATCACAGTAGAGACACTTTTTCAAGTGTTTTAAATCGTATGGTGAGACTGTCCTGACACGACCTATGGACAGTAGTTTCCTGTGCTACATCGCCTGTGCCCCACATGCGCCTTCTGTGGCAAATACAGTAGCTAAGCTCCTACAGGAAGCGGAGGAGAGAGAGGTGATCTGCTTCCAAGGGGGCTTAGGAACCTATTCACCTTTTAATCAGATCTTCACGGTCTGGGTGTTGGACTCCCAGCCGGAAGGTCGTGGGTGCGAGACCCAGAGTTGGCCTACCTGTAATCGTCATCCTTGAGTAAGACGCCTAACCCCTATCTGCTCCATGTAATAGCACCATGTAATTGTAAGCCCCAAAGCGTCTGCTTAATGACCTAATTGTAATTGTAGTACAGTGTTGCCCCAGAACCGGCAAAAAAAAGTGTTCATTGAGGGTCAAAAGCACCAAACAACTTCTTTTAACAGCATAAAATAACGTAACTGTTTTGACGTTTTCTCTCTTCTAATCTTTTATAATGTTAAAATATTTTACTTTTTAATCTTTCCCCCCAAACTTGAGAGCTACTGGTCTAGCAAAAACAACAAGGTAGGTTACCCCTATACCGTCCCCCTGGAAAAATGTGATGAATCCACATCCAACAAGCTGTTGTTAAACATGTACTATAAGATAACGTATCAGAAGATTTAACTTTATTGAATTCCCAAGGGGAAATTTGTTTGTTGCAGCAGCATAAGACAAAACACAATTTGATACTTTATAAAGCAAATTAGAGTAAATTGAAACATCCATCTATGTTTCCAAGACTATATGGTATGAAACAGAAGATAAAAACGATACTGTAGAAAAGCAGCATCACATAGTAGCATCATATGTGTGCTGTGCATAGCAACAAGTGACAAACGTAAAATCCAGTTTTTATATTTGTCATAAATACACAAAAACATTTCCCATTAAAATACTGTTAATAGCTCAGAAAACTAGTGCTTTGAAGGAGTGACGGGTCACCACTGTCGGTGACTGGGGCTTGAATGAATGAAAATGGTGTGAGAAATGTGTTCTTTTCTTCAGCGCCAGGTCAAGCTCATACTTGAACTAATCTGATGCCTGCATCTTCTTTACCAGAGCTGCCAGCGCCTATTTTGTCTAGCAAAGTATGACACACCCACACAGCCAGCCATCTGATTGAGACCTCCACTCCTGTCCTGCATGCTCCAGGGGCATCGCATGGGACCCGATTTTTTTTTTTAACCTTAAACTGGCTGCTAGGTAACCCTACCCTAAGATTAATATTTGTTTTTTTATTTCAGGCTCACCTACTTTTTTTTTTTTGACAAGCAGAAGAATACAGTCAAGTGCTAGATTGTGTGTTGTGGATCTCCTGTAGAGAGAGGCGGGTCTCCTTCTGGTTTGGTTGACTGCTGAACCTCGGCTAACCTTGACCGTCGTGTTTTTTCCCCTCTTTGTTTTTGTGGCCTCTTGTGGCATGAGTTCGAACCGAGAGAATTACAAATTATCTCTGACGTAGCCACAGCCTCCTCCCTGTGTTTGTTTGCGTGTGTATGTGTGCCTGTAATCTATACCTGTATGTAAGATATGTGTTTATGTGTATTGTTTAAAACGTATGGTTACCTCAGATATGCTAATGATATGCTAACGATAATGTGTGGTAGTGAAATTGGTTAATTTGCATATGCAGTTGCACCTCTTCACAGAGGTGTTGTGGACTGTTTGCATACTGTTATGAATGTATAGCCAGAGGCGAATGGTTAGGGCTGTGGCATCATTTTTCTTTATGGTTTGTACCTCTAAGAAAAAAAATTGTAATAAAATGGTTTGCTCTTGTTCAGCTTGTCATCTTCCCTACAACTATTTTAGTCTACAGATACATATGTGTATCTGTATCTGAAAGCTGTGTTTTGGTGGCGGTTGGTTGAATGGGTATAGGCTAAATCTTGTAACCCGTTGCACGGTTTAACACCTACTGACACCCACACACATCCCAACTACTAAAATATATACAGTTCATTTACACTGTATACTTACTGTATTTACACTTATGGGTCAGTGAAATGTAGTGCCCTGGAATAGGTGGTCAGCAATCATGTGTAGACCTACCAAAGTGGTCAAACAGACACCGTAGAGGACACTGTCGCTGCCTAATCTGACTCACTGACTTGCCACGTTGATGACTCTAATCAGTTTTCAGGGAGCATAAGGCGTGTCCCATTGACAGATCTGCCCTCTTCCTGGGGTGAAAAATGCTTTCAGCGTTTTGCTTGAGCAGTTTAATTCCGCTATAGCAGGGGGGAAAGATAGCTAGAAAGCCGGGGTGTTTCCTGACATAGAATAAATGTGTGCATGGGGGGCAGGATAGTCTAGTGGTCTAAGTGTTGGACTCCCAGCCGGAAGGCCGTGGGTTCGGCCTACCTGTAAGCATCCTTGAGCAAGATGCCTAACCCCTACCTGCTCCTTGTAATAGCAGCATGTCGCGTTGAATAAAAGCGTCTGCTAAATGACCTCATTGTAATTGTGTGCATGTTTTAAGAAAACTTTAGCCTTTGAATGGACAGATACTTACACATACACATACACACACACACAAACTCACATGCACAACGCATACTGTGTACTGTAGATACTCTGCATAGGTATGCTATAAAAGTCGGTGGTGTCAGGTGGCAACACAAGGCTAATGGAGCCTTTACGAGAAGGGCTATGAGTCGAAGAAGGTGCCTGACACTTGGTAATCCTCAGTCTTGTGCCTTTCACACTCAAGCAGGCAATCAATGGCCTTTTTATGGCCCCGCTACAGGCCCTGATCCCGGGGAGGAGGTGCAGAACTTGCCCCTTGCAAATGGAATTTTACTAGCAAGAAAGGCAAACTAAGGGTTATACTGAGGTACAAGCAGGTGCAATGGCGGTTGTATCACTACTAATAAAAGTACAGTAAAAACCTCAAACATGCTGAGGTTTAATAACACTAAAACCATACCAGAGGCCTTCAGATACAAGCAAAAGTAGAAGTAAGGGTGAGTTTTCCTCTGGGCAAGGCAATATCGGACAGACTCTAGCTGATCTGAATTACATCAGTATCGATCCTCATCTATAACTGCCGTGTGTTACCCACAGATCCTTCAGCACCAAGTACAAAGCTTCTTAGGCCATAGTCAGTAGCAGAAATGATACATTACCTTGCGTTACTACAATAGAGCTTTTCTGTTGTCTAATGTAATATAATGTAGTTGCTAAGTAAGAATTGCAAAGTCACCTTGGGCGTTTCATGTTGAATTTTTAAGCAAGGTTGTTTTTGGCTAAAATATGTTGAATTTAACACTTTAGGGGACTTTGTGGTTACAGCATATGCCCTGGGATTGAATATTTATGCCTTTGATTTCCACTCTCTGTTTGTGGGTCCACTTTCCAGTTGAGTAATTGTCTCTGCTAAGCTACTGTACGTAATAAAATTGCCACGATAAATACCTACAGACTAGCGCTACTTGGACTGAGCTCACACAGCTTGCAGCAGGGCCCTGGTGGCATCTGGTCCAGCAACAATGCAGCATCTGCATTTAATAAGATAAAAGCATATTCATATAAAAGCATATGTCCTTTACTTTCCCCCCTCAAACGCGAATGCAAATAGGTTAACATTTATGAAAGAATGGCGCTATAATGAAGATAGAAGGCCACGTCCCTCACCGAGTTTGCCTAAGAGTGAAATTTGGTGTGTAGGCCCTAGACCGTCATATTGGCTAATGCCTAGTGGCTAATGCCCAGTGTCTAGTGCCTAGTGCCTAGTGGCTAATGCCCAGTGCCTAGTGGCTAGTGCCTAGTGGCTAATGCCCAGTGCCTAGTGGCTAATGCCCAGTGCCTAGTGCCTAATGCCTAGTGCCTAATGCCCAGTGCCTAGTGCCTAGTGCCTAGTGCCTAATGTCCAGTGCCCAGTGCCTAGTGCCTAGTGCCTAATGCCTAGTGCCTAATGTCCAGTGCCCAGTGCCTAGTGCCTAGTGCCTAATGCCCAGTGCCTAGTGCCTAGTGCCTAGTGCCTAATGCCTAGTGGCTAGTACCTAGTGCCTAGTGCCTAGTGCCTAGTGCCTATTGCCTAATGCCTAGTGGCTAGTGCCTATTGCCTATTGCCTAATGCCTAGTGGCTAGTGGCTAGTGCCTAGTGCCTAGTGCCTATCTCATCCTGATCTTGCAAGGTCCAAAGGTACAGTAACGTCACTTTGCAGCTCCATTCCATTGTGGGCAGTGTGGTAACGGTGGTAGCAGTAGGTGTCTCATATGCATGTGTGCATGAACCTGTGCCTTCCTCCGGCCTCACACCCTTTAATGTGTGTGTGGCATAAAAGGAGGAGTGTTTTATGGCCGCATCCTTTTAAATGAGAGCCGTGACTGCACAGCGGACCGTTAAAAGGGTGAGGATTAGCGCTCTGACACACCGCTCGGTGCGGTGTGAGCTGTGCTTTGCTGTGGCGGGAATCTTTTAACGGTTCATCGGCGGTTCATCGGCTGTTCCATGTATCATCGTGCGCATGCTGTGAGATGATCTGGCCCATGTTCGCCTCCCAGCGTCTCCCCCACCGCTAACTGTAATGAGCTAGTGTGTGTAATGAGAGCTAATGCCGCTACTGAGCTACTTGCCACCAGGGCCAAAAGGCTGCTCCCGCTGTGTTGTGTGCCCCAGCCGCGTGTAACCCAGGCTGGGCCCAGGGTGCCGATGCCAGTGCCTTCAAGCGGCGTCTCCCCAGCAGCAGATGGATCAGAGAAGAAGAGGGGCGAAAACCCCCCAATTGGATTTCTGTGATGAGAGCATCAGGCTACGATTCGCCTCGCTACATGAGCTAGCCAAATTGATGTTGTAAATACAATGTTCACTCCCTTTGAGTGTCAACACCATCTTCACTTAGGGCGGGTTAGCACTGCGTTGCATTTCGTCAATGAAGAATTTTAGAGAGAATTAGACAAGATGTGAGCCTATCAGCACTGAAGGGGGAAGAGAGTTATTTTATTTGTAATTCTGGTTTCAACCACAAGGGCATTCCAGGCGCAAACTCATGAGTGTCCCTTTAAGTTTTTAAAGGAGAATGAATGTGTTTATAATGCTGAAGTATGTTTTTGGATCGTAGCTATACGCATGTGTTCTGCTGAATTGAGATGTGGGAGGGCAGTTTGTCTCCTCGGAGGCGTGTGTTGTCCGACACGTCCTAAACAGCCGATAAAGAGATTAGCACGCCAAGTGCCGTCGACACTGGATGCGCCTTCTAATAGCCTCATAAATTCTGCCTGTGCGAAGGTTAAAAAAAGCTAGAAATGGGAAAGAGGTTGGAGGATGAAGATGGCTAATGTAGAGACTGTGACGCTCTCATCTCTCCAGCGTTTTACCTGCCTGCTCTCCATACGTACATCAAATAATCCTAATATGATATTACGTTTACTGTTTGTTCTTAGGTAATGCTCCACAACTTTGCTTTGTTCTGTTTAAAGGACTTGGTAGGGACAGAACCACTTCTGACATCTGTGCTTTAGGCGGGCTATTAGCAATACCATGAAGCTACTAATACTACGTACATCTCCTATTGCCTGTTGTTTCCTCAAACACTGAATAGTTTAGCTATTATTGGACCATACCAGAGAGTATGAGCACACACACATCAAGGCACCAGTGCTAGTTTAAATTTATTAATTGCATCAAACATTGACAATATTATTGACTGTCAGTGTTGCTCATTAGCACACAAACAAACCTCCTGTAAGTTTTGTTTACCCTGTTACGGCACATCTGTGAAAATGGTCTATTTTACAGTTCTATTACACAATATATGAATATTTGATATTCTGATCTGTTATCATCTTTTCTATTATATTATATTAATTCCCATCTTGATCTGTAGAATTTACATGTATTTTTGAATGTACATGCATTCACAGGGATGTAGTGAATGTAAGAGTTTAGGAAGATAAATTGATCTTGTCTGCTGGATGTGCTAGCTTTGGCGGCTTTATTGAGCAGCTGTGCTTTTGCATTAGTGTTGAATGGGTGGCTGACACTTGAATGTTTAAACCTGTCGTATATCCCTTGTATGTCCAAAGCTTCAGCACATTATCGAAGACACAAATAGCATGACATGACACAAGGTCAATTCAGGGTAATCCATTGTGGTTCTATAGGAGTCCGTGGTCGGGCTCACATAAACGTTATGCTTATGGATTCCCATAAGATCCAGGCAATTAAAGCCATTCCAAATCAAATGAATTGCTCCCACTTAAATCAACTGTAATTAATTAGCTAAATGTCAGTGTCATTGAATAACGCACACTTTTTAATGTTGTTAATGTTTTTGTCACATAAAAGGTTCAAAACATGACAGCCATTTTCCCCCCAGTTTGAGCAATTCAGGCCCCATTGTTCATTGTTTATTGTATTAATTCAATGCTGTACACTATTATTTGTTCATATGCAAGTGAACTGCTGACCTGTTTTAGTAAAGGAATGCTTTAAATCCTTTCATACAACTATAACAATTTAATGCATTAAAACACAGGAGAGATTACTCAGTCAGCTCCATAAGTATTATTATATGTGATAAACCTACTGAAGTGAGACAGGGAAATAACTAGAAAGACATGATAACATAAATTGGGATGTCACCTCAATGGCAGACCAAGGCACTAGCCCATTTTATTACCTTAACAAATGAATGAAAGAAACAATTGTATAGCTAAATATCTATTTCATTATGAAAAGGATAAACCACTGGGATAAATATGGGAGGTATACCCATGGTCTTTGGACTTTGGACTCATGTCATAAAGGTTAAAACAAAAATATATATTCAGATGGGTTTCCTTACCTGCACTGATGTAAAGATGTAAGACAAACATACTTCATGTACAAGGGATAAATTGCATTACCAAATAATATTACACAATTCATAATAGAAGTGAATTTAAAGGGACAAGTAAAACACATTTGCAAATGACAGCTACCATCACTACTTTTCCTACTTTTTCCTACTATACTTTACAATTCAAATAGCTTTAAATGCAGGTTTATAGGCAGTTGATAGATGCTGATCCCAAATGTAAAAAATGTTTTGTTATACCTATACCCTCCCTGCTGTAGTTTTTCTGAAAGACAGTCTCATTGTTTTACCACAAGGCACGACAAAGCAGGAGATACACGTTTTCCCAGCCTGAATTTCCTCTGTGGTTGAAAACATTTGTTATGGTTTGAAACTATAAGAGTGTATGCCCTCTCCCCCACCTGAGGGTTGAGTGGCTAGCACTCCTCTCTACTCCCCACCCCCATACAGCAGTCCTAGGCTCCAACTGTTCCAACAGCCCCTATACAGCTGACCGTGGACAGTAGACGAACGTGTTTCAAAACATAAACAGTGATAATAATGCAATAATAATGCACTTGATCCGAGTTCTTTAGCATAACATGGAAGGGAAATGTAAACTGTGTTTTTTATTTATTTGCTTTGGAACCCTTACACTGATTAGCAGAGAAGGGGGTTCGTTTTTAAACCTAAAATCAACAATGGTGAAGTCATATTTTTTAAAGGAAATGAAGTTAGTCTGTTAATAAGCGAAGGAGAGACGGTAAGAGCAAAACACTGTTGTTGCGTTCTGTGCATACCCCCCAACCCCCCAACCCCCGATCCACAAAAAACCTGTTTTCAGTTTTGCAGCACTGGCTTTGCAGCCCGTTTGTCCGTAGATCTCTCATTATTCTTGCAGGGCCCATTATTGGCCCCATTATTGGCTCAATATGAAAACCCAATTATTACACCAACAGAGAGGGTCAAAGGCATAGCAAGTGCAAATGACTAAATTAATGTAATAGTCTCAGGGAGCTGTAATGGACGCCCCAGCATGTTTATAACAGGGTATGAAGTATCTTCAGCAAGTTTCCTAGAGTAGGATAATCCCTCAAGTGTTGTGCCCAGAAGAGACTGTGCACAGTCCTGTTAAAGGGATATACAACTTTTGTTAAACCATGGAGTGTCTGGATTTTCTGTTCTCCTCCATTCTCCATGTGCATTGGTTCTCAAAAAACATACTGCACAAAAACATATCACCGTCTCTACTGGTACTAACCTCAATACAGCCAAAAAATCTATCTATACTTACTCAGACATTATTTCCAGATGTGCTTTAAGAATAGAACACTGGGACAAGATATATGCCAATTCTTCTTCTAGATCATCTTAAATGTACTTCCAGCAACTGAGACACATAAGAGATCAAACTAAATACAATGTTCAAAAGCCTAAAATAAAATAATGGAAATTCTTTTCAAGTTACAGGCTATTATCACGACTCAAAACATGGTGGAGCGGGATGCCCTATGTAAAGAGCTGGAACTTCTCAGTACCACCTCGCAGGCGGAGAAAGATTAACATATTGAATAAAACGACAACCTGATGAATGCCTTCAACTAGCGAAAGAGCAGCTGGACAACCAACAGCAGCAGTGGGCCGAGAAGGACAAAAACCTAAAGTCCGTCATCTCCGGCCATCTGGAAATACGCCTCAAGAGAATGTCAGGGAGATCGTCCGGCTGAGCCACGCCCTGGTTTCTCTTGCCTGGTCAATGTGGTCAATATGATATTTGAAAGATCGGTGGTCATCAGTGATGGTACCAAGATACTTGTAACTAGACGCAACTTCAACTGAAGTGCCTTGTGCAGAGGTTAAGACTGCAGAGGCAACTTCTTACTGTTTGTAAACAACATACATTGAATTTTCTGGACATTTAACACAAGTTTAAATTGATACAGTTGAGCCTGAATAGAAGGCAAGGCAGGCTACAGAGACTGTAGCGCTTGGGTTATTGGATTGGCACAACAATACACAACCGTGTCATCAGCATATAAATGCAGAGACATTCTGTATGTCTAGGCCTGGATTGTTGACATAGATTGTAAATACTGTTGGGCACACCTTTGGTAACACCTAGTGTTCTTGAGGAGAAACCATCAAATTGGACAGACTTGCCCATCCCGCAGTGTCTGTCCATGTAGTTTAGTTATATGTTTCAATCAATGGCATCTGGGGTTTTGAACATGTAAAGCTCCTGCATCAAACACTAGCCTACATAACACCTGTTTAACCTTAGCATGACTCAACATGTTTGTACATATGATAACAACAGGCCACAGTCCAGTCCATGTGATATTTATTCTCCAATTTTCAAAGTGTGTATTACAACCAGGTGAATTCCCAGACTGCCTTAAATATCCTGTGACATGGTAGTTTATGTCACATGGTAGTGAATATAGATGCATATGTCTGTCAATTATTATTCATTATATTTACATAGCCTACTTTTTACAAAATACAATAACCGGTTAATGGAATTTAAATGTAAAAAAATAAATTACAGTTGTGTTACATTTAAAAAATTGATTACATAGTCAAAAGAAACTCTTTTAACATCAAGGGGTTAAAGAACATGAGCAATATGTCCATAGTCGCTAAGGAAGTGAATTTGGGTTGTACAGGAAACAGGGAGAACAATTTCCTGTTATGCTAAACGTTTAAGGCACTGCTCTTCACCAATGAAGAGCAGTTAAGTTAGAACTGGAAAACACTGTAGGCTATAGTCTACTTTTGTAGTCTATTAAAGAGATTGTTGAACGAGACTGAAATGGACAGCTGGCCAAAACTGAATATGCTCCTTATCCACGGCAGCCTTGCTGTAGCCTAGCCCTAATTACGAAAATGCTCATTAAAGTCCAGGCAACATATCGGCGCAAAACCGAAAATGTTATGGGAAAATAATAGAAATGGAGAAAAGCATCGACCGTCTACACAATGTAGTCCAGACTAAACATTTATCTTAAAATAAACTACTTTACAGGCTATAAATAATTAAATTACATTAAATGGCTTGACATTCAACTTTGCAAATGCAAGCAGATGATTATCTCAAACGATAGGCGAGCTGGTTTTTCCGTGGTGACCTGCTTCATTTTGCGTGGACATTAAATGAATTAACGTACAATGACTATAACTTCTCTAGTTTACAACCCATTGTAGGCTATATTGGATGTTGTTGCGCGGTGGGCTATTCTGGTCCGGTGGAGGAAACAGCAGCGCCTCTCAACCTTTGCCAGTCGCGCCCTGCGCACTGTACGATGCACACGCGTTCATCTGAGGACCACCACAGCGGATTATGTCACCTCAGTTTAACTGTCTTTTTGAAGATCTTATATTCGACATTTTCTTTTGGATATTATTTTGTCAATATTCTTCCTTTTTGAAGACGAACTAATTATGCTGTCGGTTGCATCTCTAAAATGAATACAGGTGAGATAATGAGGCTATCATTTTGCTATTTACATTCTTAATTTGTGCCTTTTAAGATCATTCGATTCCTACGTGCGTGTGCGTGCGTTTGTGCGTGTGTGTGCGCGCGTGAGAGAGAGAGAGAGAGAAATTATTTGTCTTAACTTTTATAACTACTAGCATTATTGGTCAATATGGTGGCAACATTCTATGTACTACAACTCCTGTTGAAATTAAACACATATATAGGCTGTCAACCGAACTACAGGCTATCAGTGTTTACACCACGAAATTACAATTAAATTCAGTATTCACATAGGTCCATAAGTCAAATATTGTTGACCATTAACGCTTCAATTTTAGAAAACAGACCACACACTAGATTTAACAAATTAATTTCCAAATTAATTCACATAGGCTTGCATGCATAAATTCCGCATGCAATCCCATGTGAATCCAGCATGTGAACCACACAATCGCATGAAGTTCATGTGTTTGGTGTTTTTTAAGAATGACTTAAGTCTGCCATTTATGGATAAAATACATTCACTGTTAATATTCTATTGGGTAATGTAGGCTTTGGCAATTTTAAAATACAGTGTTTAGTTTAATTAAAAGGATATTTCCCTTTATTAATGGTGTGAAACTGGCCATTGTCAGTCTAACTGTTGGATTTTAAGCCTTTTACTAAATGTTCTGTATGCATTGCTTTCATTAAATGTTCAGCTATTATAGTATTGTTTTTTTCCTTCATTCCCATATTATGTCTAAAGTAGGCCTACATAGGGGTGTTCTCCTGAATCACAGGAAGTGTGAGTCAGGGAAATCCCTTAAACTTGTTCTACACACAGCTCCTTTAATCCATTGTACATACTTAATCTCAGTGGCAATGGCACATACCAACGCATAAAAGTTATATGTTTTGGTTTGTTAAATAAAGAAATGTTGGTTTATAAAGTGTTATTATTTAATTTCATTCAATCGTTTTAACAATGCAGTTTCAATTGAACTGCAATAACACATATCATTTTAAATATATTTGTTCAGGTAGTGGCACAGAGTCCAAGGTGTCCAAAACAATAAAACTGCAAGTTATTGTAAACAGCATAATCTCACCATTTCCTTTTCCTGTTGTTCCTTTAGACTACACCAAGCCCCCTGTTGCACCAAAGCCAAAACTTCTTTGTCACGCAAGTCTGAGGCTGCCCTCTCCGCTCATGTCTAGAACCACCTGTGCAGCGAGGGGCCCCAAACCTCCTGTAGCTCCCAAACCCAGAGTCCCTCATGAACCTAATGGGAGGGACCTGCTCCTTTCCGGGCCCCAGGAAGGCTGCGATAATGGAGGCCCGTTTTCTCCAGATGAGGAGCTTGAACAAGACAATGAACCAGAGGACGTCTTGAGCGTGGTGTGTAAGAACCATAACCAGGCCCCTGCGAAGAGCCAGCTGGGCTTCTACAGCGTCTGCTCCGGCCAGAGACAATTACAGAATGGCTCGCAGAAGTCGACGGAAGAGGAAGAGGAAGAGGAAGAGGCAGAGGCAGAAGATTTGACGCAGGAATTTGAGGGGGACTGGAGGGACAACGCTGTGAAAGAGGACGCGGGCTCCCTGGAAGCACTTGGGGCCGGCGATGCCAGACTCACCGCTGACTCCTGGAACGCACCGGAGACGGCCGACACTGACCTGACGGAGCACATGGACGCCGAGGGTTGCGACGCAGGCGAGGCGCTGGCGGACACAGAGTGCCTTTCCGTGGGAGACTTTTCTGCTTCCAGCCTCAAGGAAGAGGAGGTACACAGCTGTTCTGGGATGGAGAATAGGCGCTTGAAGCACACCGAGGAGAAGCACCAAGGGAAGGAGGATGAAGAAACAAAGTTCAGTGCAAATGAATTGACCGAGTCTTTCACACAAGAGCATGTTGTTCCCGTCAACAATTCAAACATGTTCTTTTCTTTATCGGAGAGCAAAGAGGAAGAAGAGGGTTTAGCTCATAACGGTAGTGTCACTTGCTATGCCTCAAAACAAGAATGCAGTCCTGAATTTAAGAAAAGGACGACAGAATTACAGTCCTACTCTGCTACTGATGAAGAGCACATGAATATTTATGACATTGTCCCTAAATACCAAAAACAGCTATTGGACACAAATGACAGGCATGCTGATTTAGAGGCTGATGCTTTCCTTGAGCCCTATTACATTTCTACTGAGGACATCATTGACAGAAGGTTTAGCCCAATGGGCAACAAAGACGATGGATTAGCAGATGGTTCGGTCGTGCTACAGAAACTTTCACTGCTGAGCAACAATGTAGTCCCAACCAGTAAATATCATGGTGACTCACGGAGCGGGGAGTGCATACTCACTGGGCAGACGGAGACAGAGCGCATGGCTTCTGAAGTCTACGTGGAGATAGGCACCGATAATGAGTATGACAAAGACGATAACAAGAACATGACATGCGCTTGTCAGAAACTTATTTCGAGCAAAAGTCAACAGCATGAAACTGCGATGGCGGAGGCTTTGTTGGATGACCACCAACTTAGATTCAGGTTAGTATCTATCTCAGAGCCCACTGATACCGACACCTCTGTGACCCCTTCTCTCTCGGAAAGCCAGCCGATGTCCCCTGACGACACAGAGGATGACCTGGAGGGTCACATAATGCCATTTCTGGATGACACCACCGATTCGGAAAAATACTTGAGCGATGAGCATGTTTATGAGGAGGCAGGGCATGACTCGGAGGAGGAAAATGTCCTCTCCTTCAACAAGAGGGCCATGGTGATGCGTTCCCGCTCGCTGTCGGCCAAAGTATCCAATTATGTGAAGGGTATGGGCTCGGAGGTTAATATTCATTACAGCATGGGAGGTTCTGGCCTAACAACTCCTGCGATAAGCAGCAGCCCTCTATTAAATACAGTACGCACCAAAAGCTACTCCGAACCCCCTCGCCTTGCCATCTACCCTCGGTCCTTTTCCATGGAAGGCCGGGACACCTCTCTGTGTGTCTACAGGGAGACACACGGCTTACCACAGGAAGAGAGAAGGGGGGAACACGCCCTCTCTTTGTCGTGTGCCGTCAACGCATCTGGAAGCTTCTCCCGGCGGTCGCCCATGCCGTCCAGTGGCCTGTCTACGCCCACCTCCCTGGTGGACATTCCTCCGCCGTTTGAGCTGGCTTGTATTACCAAGAAGCCCATCACCAAGAGCTCCCCGTCCCTTCTCATTGAGGGAGACTCGCCAGATAAAAACAACAAGAAGAAGAAATCTGCCCTTAAGCGCTTCCTGATGCTCAAGTTCAGGAGGAAAACGGATGCTAAGCCTGCTGTGGCTGTCAGCCCGTCTACCTCCAGGTCCTCCGCAGAGTCTAGCCACAGCACCCCCAACAGGCTGCTAGATGTAAACCAGAAGATGGGTAGCTCTCCACACCTCAGCTCCCGCTCTGGTAGTACGCCCCAGGGTTCATTCGGGCGCCAGTCCACCATGTTGTTCTACAAAGACAGCAAAAGAAAAGCAGGCTCTGTGGCCTTCCTCAGCCGTAGCGTCGTCCGGGTGGAGTCGTTCGAGGATCGCTCCGAGGTGCCTTTTGTTCATGTCCCTCTGACCAAGCCTCGCTCCATCTCCTTCCCAAACACGGACGCCTCGGACTACGAGAACATTCCTGCTATTAACTCTGACTATGAGAACGTTCAGCTGCTGCAACCGAGGCCTCTCAGACAGGGGACTTTCACCGAGTTCTTTGACCATCCCGGTCGTGCACGGTCCTCTGCCAATGAAACGGATGGCTATGTGGACATGAGCAGTCTCCCCGGGTTTGAAAGAAAAACTCGGTTAACTGAGGATGAAACTGAAAGGTATGGGAACAGTATTTAACTTTGTATTTGTTATTATATTTGTTTGTGTGTGGGTTTTTCTTGGTTGTGGGAAAATATAAATGTCTATTTACATAAATATAAATCATATTGAATAAAATATATTAAATTATTTAAAAAAATATAAAAATGTGTA
>JAODLI010046043.1:0-17121 GCA_027575585.1 Percopsis omiscomaycus
TATTTATTTATTTATTACAATCAAATATTTTAGTGTTTAGATTATTTATAGCTTTGTATATTTTCCACTGGGTTACATTATTATTATTATTATTATTATTATTATTATTATTAATACAACAACTACTACTACTACTACTACTAGTTACTACCACTACTACTAATAATAATAATAATAAATACATAAATAAATACAACAAAATATGTTTAAATATGTGTTAAATATGCTAATACCAACAACCAGTTAAAATTGCTGTTTTGTAAATAGGCCTCCAGTCCTGCATGTACAGAACTGGAGATGAACGTGATGGACTGGCTATGTAAAGCCCTGGGTCTCCCCTCCTTCTTTCTGCATCACCACCCGGAGAGCCGAGGAGGAGGCATCCTACAAGTAGGTGTTGTGTGGGCTGTTTGTATCTCCAATAAAACTGCACAACAGCAGTCTCTATCCAATCATTTGTCAATTAAAATTGTATTTTGTGTAACGTGGACGGATGGAATTCAATGAGTGATTTGTCTCCGGGCAGAGCACAGTGAGTGAGAGTACCCTGGTGGCCCTGCTTGCTGCCAGGAAAGACAGAATCCTACAGCTTCAGGCTGACCTGGGCCAGGACTTGGAGGACTCAGTCCTCAATTCTAGACTAGTGGCCTATGCTTCAGACCAGGTTAGACTCTATTAGACGCTATTTCTGTACGATTCTTTTCACTTGATTAATGAAATAAAACTATTACTGAAACTGTGTGCTGTTGTGTCCAGGCACATTCATCTGTTGAGAAGGCAGGGCTCATCTCTCTGGTAAAGATCAAGTTTCTACCTACAGATGAGCAATTTTCCCTGAGAGGTGAAACTCTGAAAGAAGCCATACAGGAAGATAGGAGCAATGGATTAGTCCCTTTCATGGTGCGTTGCAATCGTTTAAACCCAGGTGCTATAAAGAAGGAGATCAATAAAGACAGGGTTGTCCACTGCTTTAATAAGATTCAAATTGGAGATAATGCAGTGCCAAGTATGAGCTAATTCATTTCGTTCACTCCATCCAAGACACAACTGGATGTAATTATAGCTCCCCCCTTTGGCCTAATTCTATAACTTTCCCACACAAAAACTATACCTTGGAGCCTTCCAAATAGTTCCTAATACTTTACTTACACACACACACACACACACACATATATATATATATATACACATATATATACACATACACACACACACAGAGCTTAAAAATTAAGGGAACTTGGTGTTACTGATGACAGTAACACCAAGTCAATTAAACTTCAGGGATATCAATAGAAGCATAAGCTAGAAGCATAAGCGTTTGTCACCTGTTTTGGTGCAAATGAAAGTGACAACAGGTGGTGGCCACAACGATATAAGTCAAATAGGCTATTCAGATATTTGTTTTAGTTCAAATGTGCAAAATGCTAATATAGGACGGGTATAGTTTGTATACTGTGTAGTGAACTGAATAAAAGTTAAAATGGACTAATTTTACATTTGGGATTTTGTTATGCTCTTCAGCTTTGTGCTACACTGGGAACTACAGGAGTGTGTGCTTTTGACAATCTCTCTGAACTTGGGCCAGTATGTAAGTCTCTACTGACATTCAGTCAAATGATTTCTAAATAAAATATTGATCGTGACTATGAATAATCTATAGTGGGTTATAGTTTTGGTTTGAATAATTTCAAATGCGTTGTGATGTTTACCTTGTTTCCTAGGTGCAGAGGAAGGCCTGTGGCTTCACGTTGACGCTGCATATGCCGGCTCAGCCTATTTTTGCCCTGAGCTCCGCTGGTCCTTAGAGGGCATTGAATTTGCACAGTCGTTTGTCTTCAACCCTTCCAAATGGATGATGGTTCACTTTGACTGCACAGCCTTCTGGTGAATAACATCGTCTATGTAATCTATGTCTACTATGTCTCACACCTAATCGTAATGTTTTGCATCCTTGTCCGCTGAAATGACATTCTCATTGCCACAGGGTAAAGGACAAATATAAGCTCCAGCAGACTTTCAGTGTTGATCCAGTCTACCTCAGACATGAAAACTCACAGGCTGCCACTGACTTTATGGTACAATTCCCACCTTCTTTCATCCATCGGAGTGTTGGTTTTGATTGTCTTTGATAATAGGGACCCTTAATTGTTGTTTTTATTCAGCACTGGCAGATTCCTCTAAGCAGACGTTTCCGCTCGCTTAAGCTCTGGTTTGTAATGCGCTCCTTTGGACTGAAAAACCTTCAGGCGCACATCAGACATGTACGTTTTCGATGTAAATTATAGTGGGGAAACAAGTTGAGAAGTAGTGTATTTACAATTATGACCATTGTGAATTAATTAATTAATATAATATTATTTTATTTCAGGGTATTGAGATGGCAAAGCTCCTGGAGTCTCAGATAAAGAATGATACTAATTTTGAGATTCCTGCTGAGAGACACCTTGGACTGGTGGTTTTTTGTTTAAAGGTATTAATATATCACAAAGTATGTTAATCAAACTTGGTGAAACCTAAATGAAGTATTGAATATTTAGTTTAACATTTCTATGTTGAATCTGTTATCTTTTAGAATTTAAGTAAATTGTCTTCCATGGCTAATAATTGTTCATTTGTACAAACTTCCTAGTTCAACCTTGGTCAAGCCCAAGATGGATTATTATAGGCGCTGTAATCTTCTAAAAAGTCTCCAAACAGATAACATACAGTACATTTAAAAACTCTGAGAGGAGAAAATGCAGAAAATGTGTTGTTTCTGTATTAATATGCAATGTAATTCTTTTATCTCTCCAGGGAGGCAGTGATTTGACTCAGGAGCTTTTAAGAAGACTGACACGGTCTGGCATTATGTACCTCATTCCTGCAGACATTCACACCAAACGCATTATCCGATTTACAGTTACTTCACAGTTCACCACATCAGATGACATTCTCAAAGACTGGGGCATTATCTCCAAAACTGCTTCCATTCTTTTGTCAGAGATGAAACCTCATTGTAGGGCAGAGGAATCAAAACATGGGAAAGATGAGGTAAAAAGAGGCAACAACGATGAGACCCTGGAGACAACCACAGACCTAGGTAGCCCTGGTTCAGAAACAGCTGCTTCCAGGATTGACAAGATTCAAGTAGAATTATGGATAGATAAATCCTGGACTAGATCAAGGAAACCCATGCGCTCTCTTAGCTGCAACAGCGAGCCTCTGCCTTACAATAATACCGAGCCCCTATCTAAGTATAGCTTTGAACCAATCCCTGATCTTAAAGACAACAAGTCACGGCCTCCCCCTTCACTCACAGGTGCAGACCCCCTATTTAAGATTCCAGAGATCCCCCCAAGCATTGTGGGAAAACAGGTCTTAAAGAAGCTAACAAAGTTCTATAGTGCGCCGAGTTTCTGCAACAACTGGGTGCAGTGTAGTAGATACCATCTATGCTACCCACTGAAGGTTCCAGAAATTGAGCCCAAACACTTCTCTTTCGCTTGCAGAAAGCCGAGTTGCATGTGTTCTTCTCCTGTGGCAAACACAGCGCCCTCTCCTACTGCGGTAGAACCTCACACTGTGCAGAAGCTTCTGGAATGACCAGAAGGTTAAATGTAGGGGTATTATGTGGGCCTACATACACCCTGTATCTAGACAGTGAGATTGTATTAGTTGGGTTAGTGCAGAATTAGAACAAAAGCCAGGACAGGTCTCCACCTTATTGCAAAATTCTAGATTATTTGTAATGAGAAAATATGTATTTAAATATGTATTTATTCACTTTGCTTAATGCTTTTTGTTTAAATGGATCATACAATTATTCCTTTAAAATTATTCCTATAAAATACTTCTATTAACATCGAATCATAAAGGAATTAAAATCATCGATATGAATAAACGAATCCAAACTAATGTACAAAAATGCAAATTCTATTTCATAATGCCTAACAAAAAAATGTAAATGTAGTTTCATGCAGCTCAATTTCAGGACATGTCATAAAAGAAATGTCAAACACAACTTTTCGGCTACCAAAGACATTCAGAGTCTTATTCTGCCCTCTGTGATGGAGTTAAAAATGTCTTGCGTCATGCGGACGTAGCCCTTGCAATCGTCCAGGTAAAACAAGGGATCTGTGATGACGACAGGATTGAAGCCCTCCTCTGCCAACTGCATCTTTATTTGCTTAAATGTACCAGTCACTGTCATTGAATCCTGCCAAGGAGTTGAATGCAAAATCAATATACATGAATTCATACATTTACTTTGATTTGATTACCATTGTATTATACTAATGTACCACATTTATCTGAATGTACCTGTATGCGAATAAAGCGGGGTCTTGCGTAGCTGGGGAGGTAGGTTTTTATATACTGGTATACATTGCTGCTGTCAAAGTCCAGGCCTTCTTTCAGCTTAATTGCTGCCATTCCAACTCTTCCCTCATGTCCTAATAAGGGCAAAGCAACAAGAACACAGATGTTACATGTAGCTTATCACAGAATGTTACTAATTTTAACGACATAATTAAAGTATTACCTGGCACCTTCACGCCATAGACATTAGCTTCCTCAATGCAATCTAGCATTATTAAATGATCAGATACCTCTGTGGTTGCAACATTTTCCCCTTTCCACCTACATAAATAAAAGAGTGGTTCAAATTTTACAATGCAATGACAAGCAAGAGACAGAGTGCATATCTAAATAAAGATGTACTGAAACACTAACAATGCTCCATAAATAACTTTATTTTGCAATGCACACTGCAAATGAATTACAGCAAATAGACTAGCATAGACTACGCCTGATACTCCACCCACCTACCAGGTCTCATAAATCAGTAAAGCGGCTCTACTGCTTTAGACAGTTGAAAAAGTTATGCATTAGCCAGGCATGTATACCCACTTGCCTTTCTTAAGTTTCCTCATGCTACATCTATCCAATTAATTATCTAAAAACATTTCCACTAATTCAACCATCGAGGAAACTCTCCAGGGTTCAGACACAGCACTGAAGTTTGCACAAAATTGAGTTTACTGTTCTTATAGCCTATTAATTGGGTTGATTATGGGTGTTGATGTGTTGTATTTTATGCTGCTGTGTGTATTTTGAGGTCTTATGTTACTGTTTTTATCTGAGATAAAGTCCTATCAGCATTTTGAAATGACAATAAACCTGAACTTTAATTTCAACTTTTAAGATCACAGTTTTTGCATTTTTGTTTTTCTGGCACTCCCAGTGTCAAACCATTGATTCTACTGTTAGTGCCACACATTTCCGACTGTTGACCATTTTCAAATGATTTAATCTTCAAAAGTTCAAAGTTTGAAGGTCGTTGTTGAAACAGTACCTAAAGTGAGGTCACTTCATCAGTAATTATTCACTGCCATGGCCTCTAACCACGGCATGGATATTATCTCGCTATCTTTACAAGTATATTTGGAGGAGTATATTAGTAGAGACAATTTCTTGGGCTGAATGGCATGGGGCAGCATAGACCGAACAATAAAAAGAAAAAGGCTCAAACGGTGTTAATTGAGCTAAAATTGAGTTAGTGATGACATTGTTGAGATTTTGTGTAGCTCTCTAGAGAAAGATTACCCAATATTGTTTCTCATGAGAAACACCTGAGAGACTGGAGACATAAGCAATCGTCTTTATGCATGTATGTATATACAGAAATAATGCATATTTTTCTACATTACACTTCTCAGTGTGATCTAAAATCTCTCCATAGAAACCCACAGTGTGCATTCTGATGAACCTTAGTTTAGGCAAATTTTCTCCTGCTAAGGTCGGTTATTTCCATAAGGGATTTTATTTTTAATTTGTCTGCAACTCCTACATGGTACTTTATCCCTCTTACAATTGTGGTAATGCTAAATACCTTGGCTTTATCGCGCTGAAGTGGGTCAAATTGTGTGTGATTATCATTGACCCCATAGAAGATATATTTAATTCTCTCACCTAAAGGTGTCTCCAATACGATCATGAAAGTAGACAAATCCCTCCTGGTCTATTTTCAGAAGGTCCCCACTGTTGAAATAGAGATCTCCTTTCACAAACACATCCTTCAGCTTCTTTTTCTCTGTTTGTTGTTTGTTAGCATAACCACTGAATGGTGATCTCACTCCAATCTTGGCAACCAACAAACCAGCCTCTCCTGTGGTTGAAAAAACACACCAGAAAATATTGAATGTAATAAATGGTTATTTGAGGTTAGGGTTAGGTTAGGTTATGGTTATTTATTTTTTAGCTATTCTACAAGCTATGATTTTTTTCTCACCTCTCGGGACTTCAATACAGAATCCTCTGGAGTCTCTAACTGGCTCCTCTTTCTCTGTATCATACCTTATGAGAGCATATTGACAGCTGGCCTAAAAATAATACAAGTAAAAGTAATATTTAAATAACATAATGAAAGCAATGGCTGTGAGGTGGCTATTTCACTCTTTTGTACTATTTCATACTGTTTAGAGCGGGGCATTATGTATTATCTGCAAAGTTCTAGTGGCTTAGGTGGCTTCTGCTATGTAGGTTCCTCTAGCTAAAATAACTCATTCCGTACCAAAGAAGTGAGTTGACTCCCTATGTCATGTGAGTGTACATAGTTTAAAACACATCTAATGTAAACATTTATATATATATATATATATATATATATATATACACACACACACATACATACATACACACACCGTTTTTGGTCTAAAACCTTGTACCCTTAATAACAGTCATTATAAAGATATGGATGAAAGTTGATATTATTGATAATGATAGGGACCTTATGCCAAACTAACATAAGCGTGTCTGTATTGTAGCAATATTCAACTAAATTATATACAGACCAGCAGAAGTCTTATAATGAAAGGTGTAAAAAAAAAATGCTTTCATTCAAACAAAAGAGAGAAAACACGTACTTTGTGCAGAAAATGTTCTTTGCCGATAGCTCCAACCTTTCCAACATAGTTAACAAAGCCAATATTGCCTTCTGTGGCACCATAGCATTCACAAATACGTATGTCCCCAAACCGTTGCAGAAACTCTGTCCAGGTGTCGGCTCGTATCCCGTTACCCAAAGCGAGTCTGACTTTATGATCTTTCTCATTATCTCCCTGAAGAGAGAATGGAGAGGGGTAAAAGCTAAAAATTAGCAGATCAGAATTATTAGCAACAAATATAATTATTTTTCTACTTCCACACGAGCCATCTTTTGGGCTTGATGGGCTTTTGTGTGGCCTCTATAAACTTCTGGTTATTTGCCTGACACATATTTATTGTTTCAACCATTTACATAAAAAAAAATGTGTGCTACTTTACAATTAGGTCATTCAGAATAGAAGAGGAATTGAACCCAGGACCTTACACTCTAACCACTAGGTTTTCCTGACCCAAGCTTTTCTTAGTTAATTAAGTTAAGCAAGTCAATGATGATGATAACTTGGTGTGATAGTATTCTTGGTTGGTTTACCTTTGGTGTGTTACAGAGATAGCGCATAATCTCTCCTATGTACTGAATAACAGTCACATTGTTCTTCCTACAGTCATCCCAGAACTGGGAGGCAGAAAACTTGCGCCTCAAAACAATAGTGACACCTAGAAATAGAAAAAAATAACTATTACAGAGAACTACTATTCCTTACTGCAAGAGTATTGATTACTGTTTGAACCTAGAATAGGCCTACTGATAAATAGAGGGGGCAAATCTGAACCTGCACCCCAATCCAAATGGGATTGATACATCGTATCAGAAACTGGTTATATATAAATTCACATTTGAGTCAAACTACCTTTGATCGAATAAATCTTTTGATAATCTTTATTGTACGAAATATTTTATAGTAAATGTCCATATACATGCTAATTAATTTACCTTTCTCTATTGCTCCACAGAGTCCCATTAGAAAACCAGAACTATGATAGAGAGGTAGGTAAATGTAAATCACATCGTCCGAGCGGACACAAGCAATAGACTGAAGGAAGGACGCCATCCACACCCGCTCATGGTTAATAACCGCTGCCTTGGGAAGGCCTACAACAGAACATCGACATGAGAAATTTAGGTAAAATGCCAGTTGTAATACTTACCTTAAAACAACTTCTAACTAAAAGGCCTGAGAGCCTGCCAGTAAGAGGTGCATCGTAATAAAATATATTGGACCTCTACAATGATACAGACCCCCGTGGCAATCAGGAATACGACATTGGGCTCACCTGTGGTTCCTGATGTGTATATATACAGTGCTGGGCTCTTCATGTTAGTGTTAGCCCTGAGCTGAGGTGGCAGAGGTTGGTCTGAGGCCTGTTGGATCTTATCAGAGAGACT
Source organism: Percopsis omiscomaycus (assembly GCA_027575585.1). NCBI lineage: Eukaryota > Metazoa > Chordata > Actinopteri > Percopsiformes > Percopsidae > Percopsis > Percopsis omiscomaycus. The sequence goes on from JAODLI010046043.1 coordinate 8,309, forward strand.
CTCTATGCCCTCAGTGTCACATTCCTCACTGAGGAGAAACACACGGACCCCCTGCTCATGCAAGGAGGTCAGCACCTCCTCCACAGCATCTTTCAATTCTAAGACAAGTGAAGCATAGCATTTAAAAAAAAAAATGTGACTGTTATATGCTGATATACAGTACCAAATGTTTGGACACACTTTACCATTCACTTGAAAGGGAAAGTGTGTCCAAACTTTTGACAGGTACTGTGTATCCTACCTAATTTTCTAGGAAGCAAAGTAGGGAAGCAAAGGAATTAATTATTTGCAGTAAACCTAATGAAATTCATCTCACTTAATAGGCAAATTACCTACTCTATTATCTAGGCTATAATATCACCAAATCGAATATTTTTTTTTACCTGCACCAGCAACAAGGACCTTTGCATCACAACAGGAGAAACAGTGCAACAGGGATTTTGATCGGATGTTGTAGTTGAGCAGAGCGGCTGTGCATCCCAGCTTGGCCAGCCCAAGCCAGATCCATGCATAGAAAGGCTCGTTGCCCAGGAGGATGGCGACTGTATCTCCTTCTTTCACGTTGACATGTTCTGAAAGAACCCTGGCCACTCTATTACTTTGTTTATCGGCGTCGGTGTAACTATAGGAGCTCTTCTCAAAAATAATAAAAGGTTTATCCGGATGCCTCGCAACTTTATCAAGAAAGCAATCTAAAATGCTGTAGAATGGCCTGCGTTTAGAGTACCTGGACAATCGAAAACCTATTTGGAGAGCTGTGATCGCGTAATTTAAGTCTTTATACAAATAAGGATTCCGTACGTAAAAAAATAATGGTAAAACCGCCAAACATGCGAGTACTGTATAAAGAAGATACATTATTAAATAGTCGATTATGTGATCAAAGTTTCATGACCTGTAATGATCGCAGTCGCTGGTGTTTATCCTCTAGAATGCTGTCTGACCTTTGAGCACAAGCTTTGCAGTTGGTGTTCTGTTACATTTATTGCAGATTACGCCCTCCAATAACTATGAGAAGCCGTTAAGGCCAAAATTGTATACTTCACTTGCACATACATACTACATGGATACTGGCACGCATACAGGCATTCACATACATACACACATGCACGTACCATGTTGCACATATTGTATTATTATTATTAATATTATTATTATTAGTGTGATAATGTATATGTGGTCAAGTAAGTAGGCCTATGTGAGTGTGAGAATGTACAGGTATGTGTGTGTGTGAAGTATGTATGTTAGAGAAAAATTGCATGCTTGTTCTCACATTATTAAACAAATACTTGTGTATCTGCTGATATCATATATGGTCATGATAACCTGGTCAGAACTGTGTCTTATATCATTTTTTTTCTTCAGTTAATAGCTTTTCAAGTCTGAGAGAGTTTCATTTAGGTGAGGTTAGGTTTCGTTAGGTAGCCATCATCGCGACGGTGTCAGGTCATTTTCAGGATGGACTGAAGTGATATTTCACATTCACTAACATAACAGTTTAATACAATAAAATAGCCACTTGTGAAAAGTTATCCTGCGATTCCTGTTGTTTTAAATGTTTCGTCTGTACAGCCAACTTCCAGTATACTTTTCCAATGCAGGAACTTGCGGGTGGGGGTTTGAGGGAGAAATTGTCAAGATGGTGTACATTTTCTCTAAAAATAGCTTTAAAAATGAATCAAATGCTTTGAAATTTCATGAAGTAAGAATGTTAATTGTGACACAGCTTCTGATCAATTTGTTAACAATAAAAAACATATCTAATGATAATTTTTAAAGCAAGACCTTAAACAAAGTTGACAAATAATGTTAAACACTTAAAATTAAACTCTGTTTAAACCATTAACAGTTAAACTGTTTAAACCATTAACAGAGTTTATGGTAACAGAGTTGACATTTTCCGCCATTTTGTGCTAACCTCATACCAGATAGCACATGGCATGTCTAAAAACAGGATTTAATGGATTTAATGTCACGACCCTGCCTGTGTTTCCTGGTTTTGTCTATTCTTGTCTCTTGTTTTCCCCCTAGTCTGTTTCTATGTTCCCCTAATGTGTCTGCTTGTTTCCTGTGTTCCCCTTGGCCCCGCCCTTGCTCCGCCTCATCTCCATTTTGGGTCCTTCCCCTCGTTGTGTCTTCACCGCCCTCACCTGTGTCTCGTTCCCTCTTAGTGTATTTAGGCTCTGTCTCCCCTGTTCTCAGGGCTGGTTTGTCTGTTGTGTTTACCCGGTGTTCGTTCCTGTTGCCTCGTGTTTCCTTCCCTTGCCCCGTTTTGCCTCGCCTCACCACCTCTCGAGTAAGTTTTGTTGTTTGGACTCTCTTGGTTGGTTTTCCCTTTGCCTTTTGCCCTTGAGTTTTAGTTTTGGACAGTTTCTGGTTTTTCCCAGCTTTTGGATGTGTTTTTTGTTATTAAAGGTTTCTGTTTCACACTGCCTGCCTGGTCTGTCTGCATTTGGGTCACACCAACACAAACCCTGACATTTAAATCATATTATCATCTTTTTAATTCACTACAATATCACAATAACAGATTTGACAAATTTATCTAGTGTTGGTGTATCCTCAACATTTTGTAAAAATGACAGAAGAATCATGGTATACCTCACTGCTTTTCAGATGTTTCCTGCCAAAGAAAGTGTCATCACTGGGTGCAGGTCACATCCTTTTCAAAAGAACTATGCAGATTTGTATGCGGTTTTTAACAGAGGTTACAGAGTTGACCAGAACATTGAGACAGACTATTTAAGTGGAATGTATGAATCAGAAGTTAACATTTTATGTATAAATTGGGCCTAAAATACAAAATCAAGCATTATTATGAGTGAAAATGTAATATAATTAGTACAAAAGATTTATCTGGGAGACGCAAAATGTACTCCCAATTCTAGAATGACCCATATACACAATTATATACAATTATTTTCTTCGGCCTTACAGCTTACCATTAAAGTGATCATGTGGGGTCTTTCTATGAAAATGTATTTTTTTCGCTAAATACTGTAAGATTGTTAATCCTTTAGTTTATTTTCAAATGCATATAGTGACAATATTGTAATTTTGACTAAGCAGTATCTTCAAGGTTTATAGTTTAATACTCCCTGATTTGATGGAGTCATGGATTTCTTGTGTCACTGGGATGTACATTTTCTTCACTTGATCTAGAACAAACAAGGGATCCTGGATACCAGCCGGATCAAATCCCTCCTTCACTAACTTGTACTTGATTTGCTTAAACGTGCCGGTCATTTCAAGGGAACTCTGGAGAGGGAATACATCGAGCATAGACACAGGGTTTAGGTTAATTATGATACCAAATACACTGTACTGTAAAACTTTTTAAAGTATACACATAAACTAATATCTACTTTAATAATGTTGCTACCAACTTGAAGATATTTCATGAAATAAAAATATTAAACATGACTCCTGTGCTGCCCTTTATTTAGTAGTTAGAAAAAAGGCCTTTGCACACTGGACGCGATTAATTTGCACAATGGAAGCTTTCACATCAAGAAGTAAGCTTTGAAGCGGCTGTGGTACAGTTTTAGTTCCTGAACCAAGCAGTGGAACTCACCAAGTTCTTCCCTCCGTGTCAATATTGTGTTAACGTTCCAGCCTTCCAACCCAAACCGTAGTGAGGGTCCATGGAAATATGGTGATTGAGTGTATTCCTCAAGAACAGATTAAACCTCTTGGGAAAGTACTCCTTTTATTTTTGGTTAACCATTCGACGCAAAACAACCTTCTAACAAATTACAGGCACACGTCTTCTTTTGCATTCCCCTCTTCCGCTTCACGGCGCTTTTTGTCACGACGTCACGACGTCACCCCAGGCCAATGAACTGAGACCAGGCCAATGAACTGTGGAGTGGGCCAGTCATGCACCTTGTGAACCTTCCCCGGATCAGTGGCGATCCGGGGTGAGCGGACACGATGTGCCCCAAGTAGGTAACCTGCTCCCGGAAAAGGTAGCACTTCGATGGCTTAAGCTTTAGGTTAGCCCCGCGCAGCCGGTCAAATACCTTGCTCAGACGCTCCAACATCTGGCGTGCATCACTGCCCAGGACGACAATATCATCCACAAACCAACCAAACCAGGGCATCACGTTCCACTCGAACAGCCCCTTTCTGGAGCAGAAAGACAACGCCTTGCGAGCCCTGGGGTTTAACTCCACCTGCCAGTACCCTGAGGCTAGGGCCAGAGTGCTAAAGTACCTGGCGGAGGAAACTGTGTCCAGGGTGTTTTTTACATTTACAGCATTTAGCAGATGCTTTTATCCAAAGCGACTTACAATTAGTACATTTGTCAACAGTTGAACTGGGAGCCTTCGCCTGCCTCAAAAATGGCCCCCCTAAAATAATGTTGTCCCCTGTGCACAGCAGGGCAGCAACTACAAAGTTCACGGTTACTGTTTTACTGCCAATCTGGACAAGAAGGTCAACCTCCCCGAGGGCAGCTATAGTCCCAGGCCGACGCTAATGACACGAACCAGAGAAATTCGAGCGAAAAATTCGCTTCATGCTGTGTCGCGAAAGCCTGTCAGTGCTGAGATTGTCCGGAAATCACTGATGTACTGACAACCGGACAAACAGAAGAAATGTGTGTGGGCACCCAGAGCTCTATGACACCACGTCATTTGTATATAAAGACCGTACAAAAAATTGCTTGGAGGGACGCAGTTCCTGGAGAAAACTGTGAAAATTACCGAGCTGTGTGCGCCTCCGGATGGTAGGCCTATCATGAACCCAAACATGAAAGCGTTTGGTATTCCGATCTTTTTGGGACTTTCACAACAGGTAGGCTACAAGGCAGCAATAGTAGTTGTAAAAACAAATAAATGAGAGTTCAACCTACCTGAGGTAGGTTTGTACCTATGCCTCCTCTTTATCTTGTTTATTTACCATTGTAAACTGCCCCCCTGTATCTAAACTCCTCTGTATACCAATAGTATAAATATCAATAGATGTCTTTTGTTCCTCAGAAACATTCTACATCGCATGGTTTATGTGTTTCTCCTTGAACAAGCTTAATTAATAAAAGTAAGATAACAAGGACTCAGAGAGCTGAATTATTTTATTTAACAAGCTAAAGGTAGCTCTTAAACACGTTGTTGTTGCTGTTAGTCTCTGCCACCTCTTGGCTCTCCAAAGCTCTGCTTTTCATCCTTGACAACTGTTTTGTCCTGCTATGATGCCCATAATGCTCTTTCTATCGCTTCTCCTCCACTGAGGTCACCTACAATCTTCACACCGCCAACTTGAGCAGTCAGTGGATGGAAATAGATGAACTCCTGATTGACTTATTGACTGGCGTTGATGAATAAAACTGGAAGGAAGTGACTTCAGAACGGTGGTCTCCTCGTAATGAGAACCCGATTGAGTCCTCCACTGCTGGCCTTTTTGTCTTTTTGAATAATTTAGTAATGTTTGTTTTCGCAAATGCAATATAAATAAAGAACATTAATATTATTATACTATAAAGAAACCAGATAAGTAACAGTTCGGAACTATACCAAATGATCTGCTTCCTGAATGACAAATCCTTATGAGGTGGGATGTTTTATTTACACATCTTTTCAGCTTTTCAAGGCTACAGTATATACCAGTATTTCATAAACTCAATCCTAAAGTTGCTGAGGTCCAAAATCATCTCAAGTTCATGGACCTAGGTCCGCATGCCGCAATAATGATATTGTCTGAAATGTTAGCTAAGAATTACCTGAATCCTTATGAAGTGTGGCTGGGCGAAAGAAGGCAAGTAGCAATTGACATGAATGAACATCTCAGTGCCGTCAAAATGTTCTCCCTCTTTTAACATCAAAGTAGCCATTCCCACCCTCCCTTCATGACCTGAAATAAGCAATTTAAAAAAAGAAATGTATTATAATTTTAATTAAAGCAGTTTTGAATCCATACAGTACACCTCAATATAAATTAGATAGAGAACTGGCTTACAGGAAAATGTTTACCCCTGTAGTTTTCTTTACCTGGGACCTGGACTCCATACACGTTAGCATCAGCAACAAATGGCATCATATTCAAGATATCTGATACTTCACAAGTGGCCACATTTTCTCCTTTCCATCTTAAAAAAATAATAAGCATAGACAAGACAACACACAAACATACAAAGAACTGTAACAAATAATGTTTTGATTGCACAATGAGACAAATTAATTACTGTATATGTGTTCCTTGTGAACAATAACCACAACAAAATAGAAACAATTTAAATATTTTAAACAAAAACAACCAACATATACTGTATATATACTGTATATACTGTATACACATAAGAAAAAACTGTGCGCCAAGACAATGTTGTTTAAGGAGATGTCAGCAAATCATCGTGTCAGTCAGGAAACTTAACTTAAACATTAATCAATGAAATACATAGAAATGAACAGAACAGCAAATGCAATACTTGCTGTGCTGTTTAGCCTGTGCAGGTGGTGAGAGTGTAGTGATAGAAGGCATGTAATTTGGATACATTAGTTTGTAGTTTTGTAGAGCACTCTTTCCTTTGCTGTATCACCTATTGTATTATTGTCTTCCCGGCCATAGCGTCTGCCTATTTGTCTGGCTATAGCATTTGAGGCTCATCATTCTCAACATTTCATCTACACATTCAACTCATTTCTTAATTTCCCCTGTAGGATTAAAATTATATTTTATATTGTTTTTACTGCTTCACTAATTTGCCATTTGTGAGGAACAAAAATGGAACTTGTATGCAGAGTCAGTGTCCTTTTAGGAACACACACCTGAATGTGTCTCCCACTCGATCCTGGAAGTAGATAAAACCATCCTCATCAATTTTCAGAAGGTCTCCGCTGTTGAAGTACACATCGCCTTTTTCCGAGACATCCCATAATTTCTTTTTCTCAGTCTGCTCAGAGTTCTTCAGATACCCCAGAAAGGGAGCAATGTCGGTGATTTTTGACACAAACATTCCAGTTTCTCCTTTGGTTGAATACACAAAAATAGGCAATCAGTTCATCTGTTCTGTATGTAATTTTTGGTCGCATATGGGTTCAATGAAGAATTAACATAGATTGGTAGTTATAATCCTAATAATTTATCAACACTATTTTAGGCCTGTCCTTACTTGCCTCTTGAAACCTCAACGCACAGTCCATTGGAGTCTCTCACAAGCTCTTCTCTTTCTGTGTCATACTGAAGAAGTTTGTATGGAAACATCCTCTAGAGTAGGAAACAGATGCACGTGACTTCACTGATTTCACGGACTAAAATCCATAAACACAGATACATTTTTAAAATAACTGTACCTTGTGGTAAAAGTTAACTCTTCCAACAGCTCCAATCTTTCCCACATAGTTAAGCAGACCCATATTAGCATCACTAGCAGCGTAGAATTCTTTTATTTTCATGCTCCCAAAGCGTTGGAGAAACGTTTTCCAAACATCTTCTCGCATACCATTTCCAATGGCAAGTCTGACATGATGCTCTCTGTCATTTGCCCTCTTGAAATTAATTAAATGTTAGTCCACATAGTTTATGGTTTGTTAACACCTGGAAAATTATACATTTTTCACATACCTTTGGTGTGTTACAGAGATAGCGCATAGTCTCTCCTATGTACTGAATAACAGTCACATTGTTCTTCCTACAGTCATCCCAGAACTGGGAGGCAGAAAATGTACTTCTCAAAACAACTGTGATTCCTGAGAAAAGGGATGAGGGAGTAATTCTATAAATTATCAATATTTATGTTGTTTATGTTTACATTTCATTAATTATACATTTTAGGTGAACTGCTAATGGAAAGACTTTCATGAGGTATAAGCTGTATCATTATTACCACAATGGCAGTAAATACATTTATATATATGAAGTATGAGACTGCAGCTTTAAGAATGGCCGTGCTTACTAATCATTTCACTGAGAAAAAGTAAATGATTACCACATTTTATTTAACACTAAAACTCATGCTTGTTGAGCTTTAATTTGCAGAGATAATTTCAAATTAAATATTACCTCAGGCCTATTTCACTGATGGCCTATATCAGGCCAAACAAAGTTCACCTACTGTATGTCCTGGATCTGGAAAGTTGTTTTGGCCTACCTATTACTACAAGTAGCCTAAAACAGACTCATTATTTCATGTACTCATTATTTGTTATCAACACTCCAAACTTGGATATGACAATATTCAGAAATATGAGAAAAATATGATTCATGTCACTCATTTTCCACTCATATTCCACTCATTTTTCCAATATTGAGATTGCAGTTATTGACATTCCAAGTAAAGAAATATGTGGCTACATACATTTAAACGTAGTCAATGTGAACCTGTGACTAATACATTTCTAATTGCATTCTGGAGGAAATTAAATCCCAGTGTAATCATTTACTTTTCTTACCTCTCTCTATAGCCCCATGTAAACCAATTTGGAACCCAGCAGAATGGTAGAGGGGAAGGTTAATATAGATGACATCGTTTGGAGTTACACCAGCTGCAGAAAGGAAGAATGCTGGTCCCCAAGCCCTGTCTTGAGATGTCACTGAAGCTTTAGGTAGACCTGACCGAAAAAGCTTTGTTTACGTAACATTCACTGCCATTTTATGTTATTGTTGTTGTGATGCCATTTTGGATTTTGCGTCATTACCTGTTGTGCCCGATGTGTAGAAGAACAATGTAGGGCTGCCACTTTTGATTTCAGCCCTGAGCTGAGGTGGCAGAGGTTGGTCTGAGGCCTGTTGGATCTTATCAGAGAGACTCTCTATGCCCTCAGTGTCACATTCCTCACTGAGGAGAAACACACGGACCCCCTGCTCATGCAAGGAGG
>JAODLI010046054.1:0-10112 GCA_027575585.1 Percopsis omiscomaycus
AGTGTGTGTGTGTGTGTGTGTGTGTGTGTGTGTGTGTGTGTGTGTGTGTGTGTGTGTGTGTGTGTGTGTGTGCTTCCAGTGTCCCTCCACACACCTCTCAGGGACATTGAAGCAAGCTGTGTTAAAGGGATCTCCTGTGAATTACATCTACAGTAAAGTGTCTTATAGCACTTCCTGGGGGGGAATATGACATCACACACACACACACACACACACACACACACAGAACAACCACAATACTTGAATCACCTCACACTTACCCTTTCTCTCACCCCCCCCCCCCCCGTCCCCGTCCCTGTTGCTGTTTTCACAGATCTCCTCGTTTCCTCTCTTGCTTTTAGCCTGTGCCCTTCATGTTTGCTCCTTCTGTCTCCTCGTCCTCTGTGCTTCTTATTTATTAGCCGCCTCTCCCCTATGTCTCCGTATCTCTCGATCCGTCCCGCCATGATATCTGATACAAATGTGCGCTGTTTTATTTGTCAGACAAAGTCAATCGGCCAGCATGAGCCAAGGACGAGAGACATAGACCAGCTGGGGGGAGAGAGAGAGAGAGAGAGACAGACAGACGGACAGATACAGTAGATAGATAGAAAGATAGATGGATAGATGGATAGATGGATAGTGTCTGTCTTTATCAAAGGCTATTGTCATCAATCTTTCACCCCTCTTAGCGGGCTATCAGAGCTATACTAGACTGTTGTCTAGTCGAAACAAGTGATCAGTCCCTGCTTGACGGAGGGGAGCGGTTCCATTCATCCTGTCTAAACAGTTAATGGGCCTTGTCTTGCGTCAATCAACAGGACTGCAGTGTTTCGTTGAATAAATGTTACCTGTCTGAGTTCAATAATGACTATCTCCATATCGGCACATGCACATTTGTGAGTGGTACAATGCATGCTAGTTTTTGTCCTGTTTTTGTCTGTGTCAGTGTACCATGGCGATCCATTTTGTTGTGACAGTAATTCGGAGGCTTTCTATTGATTGGTCCCGATGGAGCCTGAGATATCAACCACAAGGACACTATGTTTCTCTCTATTTCAATCTCTCTCTCTCTGCTACACACACATTCAACGGCACGCCAGTGTTCTATGTGTGTCTAGCGAGAACCTATATCGCTGCAGACAAATGGATGGTAATCACCCAGTGTGGTGATTAGAGCACAAATCCAATCTTCACCATTCCTTCGCCTTGCCCTTGTAAAGTCCACCGCGCATTAACGACAAGAAAGGGAATTCCGTGGCAGCTCAATTCATCACCTCCACACCAGAAACACTCGCTCTCGGGTCCCTAGATGTGCTCCGAACCGACGACGGGACGTTATTGTTTCAAAAAGAGCCAACTTAGAAAGCGTCCCATGTGTGCAATTCACGAATGAAAGCAGTTTGTTAAAGGTAATGCAATTCCACTCTTACACTGCATGCGTGCCATACCGTAAAAATACATTGCCTTTAGTTAAATGCATTTCTGTGGATCAACTTATGGACTTCCATTGGCTGCCTTCCGGTTTGACCCACCCCTTGTCAATGTTCTAAGCACAACATCTGCTGCCGAACATGTGCATACGATGTTTGACAGTTTCATAAACCCGCTGGGGGTTGGGCTAAGGGAGGGGGGGGGGGGGGCTGAGCCCACCGTATGTCTTGTAGCACGGGTTGGTTTAGGCCTAACAGGTAGCACTCCACTCATTACTCAGTAATAGCTCTTTAATTGGTCTTTTAATGGAGTTTTTTTGGAGCTCTTAATTGGCGTTTTGCAGGCTAGCCAGCAGTCCCCCCAGCCTGCTGGCTAGAGCGGGGGTCCTCAGGGCACTCTCAGGTGTCTGAGCTGATTGCCTGTCTGCCTTTCTGCTCTCAATCTGTCAGCGCTGCCTCTTTGCCGGAAAGAAAGGAGCAGGAAAACTAAATGAATGCATACACATGTGTGTGTGTGTGTGTGTGTGTGTGTGTGTTTGTGTGTGTGTGTGTGTGTGTGTGTGTGTGTGTTCATGTGAGTTCACAGCGAGACCGGTCGGCGACAGCCATCTTTCAGGCGGCACCGCGACAGGACCCATCTGCCGGCCCAAAACAGAGGGACTGGCCCCAGTCACTCTCTCAAACTGGTCTAAACACACTTGTCCAGACCCACCTTTTTTTTTGTCACCGTACGTCAAGATTTCTTCGGCCTGTCAACCCGTCTCCTCTCTCTTTATTATTGCATCAAACGCCTCTTCGCCTCACTTCTCCACTGGCCGGGCTTCATGTCATCCTCAGCCCGTCCTGTTGGAGAGGAGAGTTATGCAGCTCATTCACCTCCTCTCAGGCACTGGCGGGCAGATGAGAACGTCTGCTGCCTGCCTGAAAATGGAAGTAAAAATGGATTCTATTTCTGATCCAGGTTGGATAATTATCTCAACCTAAGTCGGCCCCTTATATCTGTCGCTAACCCCCTCTCCTCCCCGCCCACGCACCCGCCCTCGCTGTAGCAGGCGGGTGGATTACCTTGATACGAGGGCTGCCGTGGGCGACGCCGAAAAAACCCGTTCGTGGTGTTTTATAAACTTAAGGACTTAAACTGTCAGAGAAGCCAGCCCCTCCATGGCTTCTGGTGGTATTAATGCATAAAATCACAGTGCTATAGTTATGAGTTACTGAGACAAAGACATATTAGGAACATATTTGTGTGCGTGTGTGTGTGTGTGTGTGTGTGTTAGTTTGTCAGGCCCCAGACTGACTAATTGGGAGGTGATTATCAGCCTGTCACCATTGGGGTGTGACTGACGGACCTGCTCATCAGGCAGCAATGAGTCATACACACATATACACACACACACATGAGCACACGCACACAGACACTCACACACATTCACAGTGGCTATCTTTTTCCTAAAAGTGTGATCTGTTCATTAAATTGTAGCACTATATTTCAATTTGTATTTATTGTTTTTTGTGTTTTTTGTACATTCATTGGCACAGTTTCTATTTTTCATTACCTCAGGCTGAGCATGTGGCCACATAAAAACACACACAAAAACACACACACACACACACACACACACTATCCACATCTATGCATTAGGACACACAGTAATTTGGTATATTAATATTGAGAGATTGAGAGAGTCATTGGGTTCATAATGGGAAAACCGTGTTGCTTTAACGTTTTTCCATGCAGGAGCACCATAAGTGCCTTCACTAAGGTTATATTCCTCATTAAAGTGCTATGAGCATATGACCCTAAATTCTGTCTGAGTCTGGTTTGGGAGCCAGTTGCCTCTGTCCACTAATTAGCAAGCTGCTAAAATGGCCCCTGTGCTGAACTGATGCTTGGAAACTTACAACAAATGTCAACAAACACTTTCTTTAGTAAGGAAATTGTATATTCGTATTTTAATATAAAATTTTTAGGTCATGTACAGGTTATAATGCAAGTCATGGAAGGTTAAAACTATTTACAGTATTTGAGGATGTAAATTTAAAATCAGTAGTCGCCAACTGACCTTTCTACAGTCTGCTGGAGAGTTGTCAATTAGGACATGACCTATAGTTTTAAGTTAAAGTTTCTGCAAATGGGTTGGTATGTCCCAGCTGTATTCGCCACTGACCAGCCAAACCAATTTTTAGGGTACATTAAGAAGCCCTAAACAGTGCCTTGCTTCCCAATGACACTGAGCTATGATGTACCAGCAACCAGTTGTGTTGATTTTCCAGCAACGATACAATTACAAGATTATTCTTTACGGGATTATGCTGTATATGAAATACTTTTACTACTGACCACTGTATGTGAAGAGAGGCCCCACCCACACACATACACACATACTGTACAAGCTACCAAAACCAAGTGAATTAAAGGGCTGCCACCATTCAAGTGACTTCATCCCTAAATGCATGGCCACATGTTTTGTAACATACATACACAGCTCACATACAGTCTGTGCCCCAATGTACACACATACACACACACACACACACACATACACACACACACACACACATTTGTACAGGCCACACCAAACCTTGAATATGGAAGTATGAAGACTGTGCCTCACCGCCTTAAATCCATAGTTGTGCTACAAACGTGTGATTGAACTCATTAAAGTCTGCCGGTCTTATAATGAGGGAATGAGAGAACGTTTCTTTTCCCCTGGTCTAGGACTGAGGGCACATGCCCCTCCCACACACACACTTAAGATTCACATATTAGTGTATCTCTAATTAACATTAGTGTCATTATCTCTGCTCTCTTTCTCCTCATCCTCTCTCTCTCTCCATCTCTCCATCTCTCCCTCTCTCCTCGCACTCTTTTACTTCCTCTGCCGTTGGCCAAGTGTAATCATCTGAGCCATCAATCACTGTAGCGCGCTGCCCGCGGCACGCTGTTGTAGCCTACCTGCGATGACGGCAATGATTCATATCTCCCGTTTGCTCATTATCACCGGCAGAAGAGATTCCGCCGGCGCAAATTTATATTCTCTAATACATAGTTGGCGGTATGATTTGCCACAGAGTTATGTCTTTTATAAATATGTTTGGGCGATAAATTATTAAAGTTAAAACGTCAAATATTAGAGTATAGAATTCTTTCACATGCCACATTAATGTTATTTGTTATAGTTTTCTTTTCTTTTTTTCTGTATTTTATCTATTTTATATTCTGTGTTTGAAGTTCATCTACCAGACAAATGATTCATAATGAGAACAGTTTCCAAATATTACAGTCATATTCATGTTGCAAACTATTCTCACTGTCAATGCACAAAATATTTATATTCACTTTTTGTGTGTGTAATAGGCTGGTCTTCTGTAGTCTCGGTTAAATGCCTTGCTCAAGAGCACCATGGTAGCAGAGTTTCTTATTGGCGTGCCATTTATTGCCTGATTTAAAACCCGCACATGAACCAAACCACTCAACTGTTAGCTTATTTAGCTTTAATTAACAGTTCACCTTGCCCTCCCAAACTATGACCCTCCGTGTGTGTGTTCAACAGGACTTTTTTAGTTGATGGATGTGGGTGCATTAGAGGCATGCTGCTGTGAGGCTATGTGATGTGGTTGGCAGGACTGGTTAACAGGGCAGTGACTTACTTTCCGCTGAACCCCTGAACTGTCATTATGGAGTGTCAAAGCTCATGTGTGCCTGCAAACACTCTCTCTCTCTCTCTCTCTGTGTGTGTGTGTGTGTGTGTGTGTGTGTGTGTGTGTAAAGGAGAAAGAGGGGACGACATCAGATCCATGCACACACACACACACAGACACAGACACACACACACACAACACACACACCCACACACACACATCTCTTTCTTTCATCTTCTCTCGCTGTCCCACCTTGACATTACAATAATGGCTTGACAGATACATTCCCAGACAAACACAAATTAAGTTTGGTGTCCTGTGAGCGCTGGTCCCCGCCCAGGTTCCTCTTTAGAAATGTCATGAGATGGAGTTTCCCATCACCAGTCGCCTTTATCCCTCAAAATAGTTTTCTCCCCCCCCCCCGACACAAATTGGACGGAATTACAAGAGCGAGCAAAGTGGTGTGATTAGACAAGATTGTGGTCTTGTCGCCTCGTTCTCCCCTGTGCCCTCGCTCGCCCTTCACCTGAGAGACAGCAATCACGCATCACCTCCTCGGATGACAAGCGCCAGGGATTTGCGGGTTTCAGTGCGGTGGTTCTCAAAGTGCATGCCGGGATCCCTCCTCAAAGGCTCAAGTAGGGATTCCACACAGAAAAATGCCTTAGTGAAAGGAGGATAGATAACCTCGTCTTTCCTTCCTTCCTTGATTCTTTTCTTCATTCCTCCCTTCATTTACTCTTCCTTCCGTCCTTCCTTCCTTCCCTTCTTCCATCCTTCCTTGGGTCCTTCCTTGCATTTTTTCCTTCATTCTTTTCCTTCATTCTTTTATGCTTTCCTTTCCATCCTTCCTTCCTTCCTTCTTATCTTCATTCCCTCCTTGCTTTATTAATTTCTTCTTATCTAGCATCCATCTTTCCATCCTTCCTTCTCATCTCCATTCCTCTCTTCCTCCCTTCATACCTATCTTCCTTCTTAGATTTCTTCCTTCCTTTCCTACATCCTTCCTTCATTCCTCCCTTCTTTCCTCAATACTTACCTTCCTTCTTATCTTCCTTCCTTCCTTCCTTCCTTGCTTCCTTTCTTTAATCTTCCCTTCCTTCCTGTAACATCCGAAGCCGCCACCCCTCCCCGGTCGAGCTCGCCGGTGTATTAAACTATCCTATCATCCTAGCAGCCACACACCTGTTCGCAATCCCCTCATCAACCCTCTCCTTGTGGCTATATAAGCAGGAGGGTGGCTGAGGGGCATTGTGGGTGATTGTCTTTTGTAACTGTGCTTCTTTCCTCGCTGTTCGTTTGTTCAGTGAGACTAGTGTACTTTTGTTCATTAAAACACGCTTCGAGCGGTTATTTTGGCCATTCTGCCTCCCCTCGTCTCTGCGCATCCTGCACCTGCACTCTGCTGAGACTCTCTTCGTCCATCCTTCCCTCCTGCCCAGCCCCCCCCCCCTCCCAACAGGCCTATTTAGTCGGCCCCTGTGGTGAGCTCTGTGTTGAAGGCTGTGTTTCAGGTACAGGTGACCGCCCTCCCCCCCTCCCCCTCCATCTGCCTGACAGCGGGGGACACAGCGCCCTGCGCTGAAGTGTGTATGGACAGAATGCAAGGAAATGATCTACCTGGATCAACTGCATACGCAGGAGTGTGTTACCGTTACCAGCCAGAATGCACCTGTGTGTGAATTATATTAAATATATTATATTGTTAATTAATTAATTATAGTTTGATTGGTCCCCTGAGACGAGCAGCCTTGTAGTGGCATCTACTGATTTTATTTGGTCAGACAGACAGTCTGATGACCACTTTCACCTCAGTGTGTGTGTGCTTCACCATGCCATGTTTTAACATGGCATGAGGGATACAGCAGATATTGTAGCATCTGGTCTTGAAGATGACATTTATCACTTTAGGGGGTCATTTTGAGGGGAACAACCAGAGAGCTTGACAGATTTATTTAATTCCCTAGTGTGTTTGTGTGTGTGTGTGTGTGTGTGTGTGTGTGTGTGTGTGTGTGTGTGTGTGTGTGTGTGTGTGTGTGTGTGTGTGCCTTTGGTACTCTGCTTGTGTACCAGCTAACCCAGGAGGACAGGGGGAGGGTATGAGACAGATTTAGTGTGTCCAGTCTGACCCCATCACAATGACTCACGTCCAGTGTCTGCTGTGGGGAGCCTTGTTAGACAGGACAAGACAGGTCCGGACAAACTTTAGATTGAAGCAAAATAGGATGGCTTTCTTTATGGTAACAATTGCTATCAGTATTGTAATAGGTCTTCCCAAGCCCCAACAGCAAAACATCAAAAAGTGCAGTTGCGTTTCGTGACCAGAGTGGGCGCCAACTTTCCAAGCTATTCTATGTAGTTTTAGCCTGGAAGTCTGGAAGAAGGGATTGGAAATGCGTGGGGAGGAATGTGAAGGGAATTAAAGGTCAATCAAAGTTTAATGAGACGAATTAGTGTAGTGTACTGTAAGAGAGGCGGTAGCAGGGGTGAGATAGACAGGAGGGCGAGAGGGACAGAGGTTGAGGAAATAATGTGATTGAAGCTGGGGTACCTGTTTGGAAAAGTAAGTCAAGTGTTTTTTATAGCCTCTAAGCACAAGTACAAGTCTCTAAGGAGCTTTAAACAGGAAATACACACTAAACCTTAAATGCTCAGTTGAACTCAGAAAACCTTGGGGTGTGCATGTAGGGGAGACAGGTAGAGGAAAGACTATGTTACAATTTGTTTAATTGTGTATAAATGTTTTAAGAGGTGTCATATCTCTAAGAATCTTCAACAAATTCATTAACTACATTTTGTCAAATATTTTTTAGCCTTATGCACAGACATGGCAGACTACCGGGTCAGAATCATAGATTCCTTGGTACTTCTTGCAAGGAAGTCCTACCATTGAAGATATTGTTCCTTATCTGTTCCTTCCAAAAAGTGATTTGTATTTCTCCAAGTTGGTAGCTGATTAGAACCAGCCTGGGCAGTGGCCAGAATGTATGAGATTTTGGTAGTAAAGTTTGCCCTATTGGCTCAGTATTGTCAGCTAAAATCTCGTTCTCATCTCTCTCCGCTTCATCTCCCTCACCCCTGAAGCTGTTCTTCTCTCCTCTGTTTCTTATCGTGGACCTGTGATAGGCCTGAGATCTCACTTTGCTCCCCTCCTTCCAAACCCATGCAATGCCCTGTAATAATGCTGCTCGCTGTGCCAAATCTGCCAGCCCTCACAAATGCTCTTCTTGTATTCTACTTTTGCTGCCCTGCGTTGAAGAACACTGTTGAAGAAAAATCAAAGTCTAAGCATTGCTCTGTATAGCAACACTACTAACTATACTGTTTCTGTCTATTTGACAAATAAACAACTTGAATTTACTCTAAATGAATGAATGGCAGTTATTGTATACCACCAGTAACAGTTTAATAGATTATAATAATAATAATAGATAGAAGAAATTACGTTACATTATATATATTTGCTCATTGTATAATTGTTTGAATGTTTACTACTACTGCTACTGCTACTCCTGCAATAACATTTACTTCTACAGCTTACTGGCAATCTTACCCCCAGTAATTTAAAATGGAAATGTCAGTGAAGGGCAATGGTTCCAATAGTGCATCTGCATGATGCATCACACCAAACCACACACTAATACAACAGCATCGTTCAGCACACACACACACACACACACACACACACACACACACACACACACACACACACACGCACAGCTGCACAAACAGACGCCCCCTAATCCCTCACACTCGCCACACGGCCGCAAACAGCATCTCTGTAAACGTTATGAAGAATCACCGGGCACAAGGTTAAAATGCCCTGTTCTCTCCCTCTCTGTCTTTCTCTCCCTCTCTATCTCTCTGTGCTCTTCCCTCATTTTTCTCTATATCTCACAGACAGGGTTACCCTACCCTTTTTCCTGTTTGTCCACTTAGATAATATTCAAGTGATTCTCATTTTCAAGTCCACTGCCTTACTGACTTTTCAACTGTAACTTGTGTCGGAGTTCATTAAATTCACATGAGAGACATGAGAGACATGCTCTAGAGCCATTGGTGTAGCTTTGACAAACCTGGATGTGAAAATTGTGACGGTTCATACGGTAGCTGTCAGTAACACTGGACGTGTTATTAACACAATCACAAAACAGCACAAAGGATATGCCAGCATTCAGCGTGAAATACTGTAATCACCAAAGACTGCAGCGGAGAATGCAGCTCGATTGTGACACTCGCCACTATGACATTATATGATTTTATCCACCAATAAAAGATTTTTCCTACTGAATGGGATAGTTTCATACCGTTTCGGATATTATTAGAAGGGAGAAGAGTAATGCGACTCTGCATTTTAAATCTCAGAACTCACAGCAGGCCCGTGTGGCTCTGAATCAGCGATTAAATGGATATAGAAGAGCAATAAACTGAAAAACAGCGGTATTTTCATTAAAATACCTTATTATTTATTTCTTGTTTCATCTCCTTTAGTAGCTGGTGAAGAAGGAAAGAAACTTTCTTCACACAAACATGAAGTGAATGCGGCTCCAACATCTAATGGTTAACCAGTGTGTGTTTGTGCGTGTGTATATGTTAATGTTCCCCAGGTTAATTCAATGGTATAGTGACCTCCTGTTCCTTGTGTTAACTTATTGTTTCTCTCCAGCCTGTCCAGAGAAGAGAAAGATGCAGTAAACAGTGAAGGAAGAAGAGAAAGAGAGATGGAGAAGGGGTTCCCATTACTGTTCCCTGTATTTGCTGCCCCAGAGAGAGAGAGAGAGAGAGAGAGAGAGAGAGAGATAGAGAGAGAAAGAGAGAGAGAGAAAGAGAGAGAGAGAGAGAGAGAGAGAGACACAGTCCAGATGAGAGTCTGAGCGCATATTTATGTGACATAATAGGCTCCTGCAGGTGAGTAGTAATTGGCTTTTTCAGCGGGATTATTTCACTGCGCACTCAGCTACAACACGAACAGAACTGTTGGTTGTACCCGTCGAACCCTCAGATTGGCTATAGATGGATGTTGTGAAAATAGGGGGGGGGGGGGGGGGGGGGGGGGCG
>JAODLI010046065.1:0-17121 GCA_027575585.1 Percopsis omiscomaycus
CACCACAATAAACGTTCAACTGGGCTCTGCCTTCACAGATTTCACAGGCATCAGAAATGGCTTAGGCCTGAGGATCCAGGTGCTGCTGAGACTCTTAAGATTTGCCGATCAGCTATACCCTTCACAAAGAACGTAACTCACTAGAGGTATGTGCACCGAGTTCATTTGAAAGGAAGGTGTTAAACCGTGTTAAAAAGCACCCTTCCTCCACTGTACTGTAGACTGCAAGAAGACTTCCGCTCTCCAAATAAGTCTGTGTGATCTGATTTACATGGCTTCCTGTGGAGACAGTCCACTGGCCCGCGCTCCTCCCTTCTTTCACAGCCCTGTGGGACAAGAATGTCCTTGATGGGTACAGACATTCTCTGATGCGCTCCATCAGTCCAGGATATGGGGCACAAAAAGCATCAGCCATTGGGCCCAGTGATTCTGGGTGACAGCCATGATAGAGACCGAGGGAGTGGGAGGGAAGAGGCAGAGTGCCTTCTTTTGTTAAAACCAAAGTTCTTTTGGCTCCCATAGGAGATCAGCTCGTATCTGCCCACAGGACCTGGCAGCCTTTCTGTGCAGTGCTAAGAACTAGAATGTTCTTGAGCTCTCAGAAGCACAATTTAAACATTTCGCTATCCAAAAATCTCGATTTCACATGGGCCATGCCAGCCCTGTGTTCAGGCTTTTGTGATTTTCGATTTTGTGGGGTTGTAAAAGCTAAACAGATATTCGTGTTCTCTAAATGTTCCTTTTTCTGTGTTTAATCAGTGAAGCAGTCGTCTGCCTGGTTCGATTATATTCTGAAGGTCCCGGAAGAGATACCTGTTCACATTCTCTAAGTAGTTTTGAGTGTTGACAATGAACCAAGAATCATCTACTGTACCTACACACATATTTTTCTGCTTCAGAGACCATGTGATAACATAAACAGAACAAAGACTGATAAACAGAGTCTTAGCACACACAAAAGCAAAAACACCAGGACAACAGACAAAACTCTTAGTGGACCTCATATTAACTAGCGGACGTGTTTACACTGAGAGGGTGAGATTAAGTGAAGGGAGAGGGAGGGCAAGAGGAACTTGGGTATAGGAGAACAGTTAGCCTATTGTGTCTATACACATTTTGCAAGTTTTTATATAAGCACATTGTTTGCCCCGAGAAACAACCAACATCCTACATAGCAAACCCAAGCCTGTTTTCCATCCCATGCATTGTAGTTTTATGGGGTTTAGCAATTCATGGGTCTGTCCCTGTCCCTCTGCAAGATGATTTCCTTGCCACAGCTTATTACTCGTCTTTTAGTTTATCGACGCCGTGCGATTTTTCTGCAGAACTGCCGACAACGCTATATTTAGCTTACTGTCAGTGAACTCCATGTGTAAATCCACACCGATATTTTGTTTGTGTTTTGTTGCTGGTGGTGCTGTGACGATGTTATGGTTTGACAATCATCTAATCAGACAGACAAATGCGGACAAGTCTGAAACTACCGTTGGGAGGGCAGATCCAGCTGAGCAATTTCAAATAAGTAGGCATGGATGTGATTCACAGTCTGGATATAAGATTTAAAAAAAACACATCTTACCAGATTGTAATACATAGCACTTGTTAGCATGGCTTTCTTTGGGAATGATGGTTGTAGACCCCCAGAAATGATGGTTTTATTGATGTGAACTGTTCAAGTCAAACTTTCAAAGGCTAACTCTTGTAATTTCACATGCCTATTCACAAGCTGACAGCTGAGCTCACAGTAGATGGGATGTGTGTTTGGCATTTTTAGAAAGGTGGGAACCATGATAAAACAAACAGGTCAATGGACTATAAAATGCTGTTTCAGCGGTCAGTTACACATGGAGACAATTTCACAGTGACAGCTGACTCTCCCACTTAGCCCAACATACAGTTTTACAGGCAGTTAGCAGGAGTAGAACAAGGTAGTAGCCCTGTTTTAAGTGATGGCAGGGGGGTTATCATGGTTCATTGAGCTTGATACCTCTACATGAAAAACAAAACTGGAACCTTTCATCTCCCGTTTTACAAGTTCTGCTCGACTGCATTGCCAAATGTTTTATGGGTTTATCGGGGGCTACAGGTGGTTATCCACCTGTTTCATTTCTTTGGCTTGCAAAAAGGTAACGATGGCAGGGAAATGTGCCAGCCTGCAGAGCTAAATTAATAAAAACATTGTTACCAGCAAAAGGGTCCAATAAGCTGTCAAATCTATGCATTTTTTACATACATTTGTATATGCCATGGTAGTAATTGAGTCCATACCATAATTCTGTTTCATTTTCACATTGAAACGTTATCTTGATAAGAAGTATTAGTGTCTGTATGATAATGGAAACCTGCTTAATTTCACCTCTGTCTACAACTCATCCTAGCATGCTCAGTCTATTTTACGTCATTTGTTTTGGAAGAAGTATCTTTTTCAGCTTTGCGAGTTCAGATTATTTATGCAACAGATGGTCTCACTGAAAACACACCGGAATTTCATCAAATAAAAAACACGTCAAAACACGTTTATTTTTCAAACAAAAATAAATCTACAGGAGACACGCCCATAAAAGAACCACCATATTATTCATTGTATCAATAGATCCAGAGAAGTGGACAGTTCTGGGAATGGCCTACAATGACAACATCATTCACAAGGTCAATAGTTTTATGATGTATTTTCTATCTTATTTCCACCTCAAACATTGATGAATGACTATAGTCTGATACCCTAAAGCATTGATAACTCCAGTATTTCCTAGTTTCCTTCAAGTGAGTGAGGTTTATTCTCTTCACTTTCTGAGATCACCAAGTTCATATACTGCACAGAATATCAAATTATGAATATGTCCTGGATTTAATTTGCTGTCCCTGAATGTTGGATTCTTGCTACAGATGTTTCAACACTGCCTCACCGCCATGGCAAAATTGAAACTGTTTTTGAGGAAATGCCACTTACTAAAATAAACGCAGCTAGGGGAAATTTTGTAAGTCAGACTTTAGAAGCCATATTAAGGGGAACATTCCTCCTAGCTTTGGAGGCTTTGCTGCACTTCTACGGGGGAGCGAGCGCGTAGTCCACGGGTATAAAACATCGCAACATTTCATCACCATTTTGTTCCTTGCTGTGCCTGCATGATGAAAGAAAAGAACAGAGCAGCAGAGCTTAGCACCACATGCTTGGTAAATATCCAACGCCCGTGTCTTTTGAGGTCCCGCGTAAGGAAAACACCAGGGGCATGCTAGAACCTGAAGCCAGGCGCTCCTGAGGGGTTGAAGCACGACAAACAAATAACCTGTTGGGGTTGTATCTTACTGGGTTCACCCTGTGGCTATGATAGGCCGCCTAGAAAGGCTGGAGTAAAAGGCTCAAAAGGCACACATCGTCTCTACCCCTCCCCCCACGGCCACAGCACTTTTGTACACAGCTGTGTTTTGAAAACAAACTGGGAAGGTATTTTGGGGGTTCTGGGGGCGTACCTAAAAAATCAATACAATTCAACAGGTCCTGTCTGCCAACAGGACCCATGGTGAGACACAGAGCCATTTTAAGTTGAACAGGTATTCGGGAACCTAGCTCATAACACAAGAAAATGGCCTCTCTGTAGGATTAGAGCTTATTATTTAATCACTGTTCTGTTTCACTTACTCTTCTTAACCGGCATAACCAGTGCACATTTACAGTACTCCCAATGAGTCAGTGCAGACCAGAAACGAGCCTTTGAATAAATTAAAAAGGTCATCGCGCTAAGCTACTACAGATACGCCCAATAAAATCACAGTGTTGAGCAATATACTCACTCTGGAAAATCTACATAGACATCTAGTTGGCTTGGCTAAATTCACAAAGCAGGCCATTTAGTAACCTGGAAGGAGTTAAGGGAGGCTAGTGCGCTGACCGTGTGGAACACGGAGGTTGTCGCTGGGAGATCAGCGGAAAAACAAATCAGCTGAGAGATCATGGGGGCTGTGTGTGGAGGCTCTGTGATCTTATTATTGTGCCGGGTGCAACAGAGCCCTTCATTCCAGTCCTTAGCTATAGCTGGCGTAAGCCGCTCAGCCTGTGACACACATCGCGCGGTTGAATCAGCAAGTTGTCCGGCCTGTTTATGGCTGGCGCACACGCGCGTGCGTGCACACACACACACACACACACACAGCACTAAAAGGCATTTAGATCATAGGGCAGGCACTGACGTACTCTCAAGCAAGCCTGACACACTCCGCGCACACACCCTGGGCCGTACTACTGCTGAACGTAGCCACACGTAGCCACGCTTCTGCAGGTCAAAGTGTCATATGGCCCTGCATGCAGGAAACTGACAGATATGTTCACAGTGGGGAACAGATAATAGGCAGGCAGCCGCGAGAATAGAAGTATGCACCATACAAGTTTCACACGTTACTTTGGCAGCTGAGAACAATTTTGTACTGTAATATCTAGGCTGGTACAGATAAAGTTTGTTGCAACAATTTTATGTGCGATGAAACATCCTGAGATGCAGGTAAAAAAAATATATATTTTTTTGAAGGTACTAAACTTCATCTGTCTATCATTATTGATTCTCACTAACTAACTAATCCTCAAGTAAACAACAGTCATATAAATCCAGTCTTGTACGGTCTTGTTTCAACAGTTTCGTATGTTGTCTTTTATTGCTTTGCTGTCTGCAGGGACAGTCGGGTTTTAGTATCATTATTGTGCAACGAAAACAGGTCTGGCGCCTGTAAAACTGACTTCTCTGGGCCTCTGCACTCACTGTGCCCTCATCGTAAATGAGTTCATGATGACAGTGGCGTTATGCTGGCTTACACCTGTTGAAACATTCGCCAGAATAGGCCGTCATGATGGTACGTGTCTGTGCAGGTGGCATTGCCTCAAACACCGTGATGTAGGAACATCGGCAGCGCTGTGATTGCAGACTGGAAGGTATTATTTCTAACTTTGGCACAGTGGCGTTTCAGAAGATGGTTGAAAAAAAAACAAAAACAACAACTACCAACTACAAAAATGAGATTAAGATTTATTTATTTGTTACATAATTCAGTCCACAATACACACACAGCTAAGGGGCTATTTCACACCATATGATCAAAATCCCAGCATTTGTCTCCACACAAAGTCAGCCAGTCCGTGGTGGGCTCTCTCTGCACCTCAGCCCCGTCTCGCTCCCTTCTTGCCAAGCCTCAGAAACAGCAGCAGCCCGGGGAGATGTGCGCTTCACAATGAGCCTTTTGTACGAGCTGAGGTAATGCCATAATTGTTACAATCCTCTCTTTCAGGTAAAAAAAAACAAACAAAAAAACCCTGCCTCCCCTCCCCCTTCCCCCTCCCCCATCCCGACTATCAGTTTTGTAGCTTTGAGTGATGTTGGATTCATCTGGCATAATGAGGGAAATTAAGGGTGGCTATGCACCTGGGCATGCGGCTGGAACCCCAAATAGCCGTGTGTGTGCTCGTGTGTGTGCGTGTGTGTGTGTGTGTGTGTGTGTGTGTGTGTTAGCCAATGTCCAGACCACAAGTACCATGACGGTGGAGTGACACATCTAACAACATCCCTAATATTATTTTGTTTTCACAGTGAAGCGATCTTTTGTGACAGGGGTGACATGTTGGCATTGCAGAAGCCCTGATTTACAGGAAAAAGTAGAAATGCAGCACACATAGAGGGCTTAAAAGAGCCCATTTTGGAGGAATCATCCCCCACGGTTAAAAATTGTTTCGTTTATTTATTGTCTTATCGCCGGGGCTTGTATTTCGAGATAGGGATGTTAGCCCCCTCTACCTCCCCCACGCTCCCGACACATCCTGGGGAGATAAATCGCGAATATTAGCCCCTGTGAGGAGGGGGCTAATATAGGGCTGGACGGTTTCTGGTTACTTTCCAGCTTTCAGTTGAGTCTGGGGCGGGCCCCGCGAGGAGCTTCCCAAACTTTCATCCGTTTAGGAAACATCTGGAATCATCTGCCCGCTGAATGAAATTGCGCGCGTGTTTGTCTGTCTCTTCCAGGAGCCCTGCCAGGAACGCCATCATTGTGTGTAGATTAACCGCTCTCTCCAAAACAATAAATTAGGGAAACTCAGTGGGCGCTTGCCAATAAATGTTGAGGCTTTGACATCATATCCAGGGAGTGAATTCCTGCAAACGCCAACAAGTAGCTTACAATACGTCTATAACATAACACACGTTGCTTATATGGTGCATTCAGCTGTGGAAGAATAAACTACATAGCATTGTAATACATACAATTAGGTCATTTAGCAGACGCTTCTATCCAAAGAGACTTACAGTGAGTACAACTACAAGTACTAAGGAGCACGTAAGGATTATACAGCTTACTCGAGGATGCTTACAGGTAGGCTGATCGCCCTGGAGTGGCCCATCAAGTTTCCTAATTGACTAAAAATAGATATTTAAACACTTCCTGGCTCTGTTGTCACTGCCTGTTGTTGTTATTATATTATATTGTTGTTATTATATTGAAGCCACATGGGTAGGTAAGCAGACAAAGAATGTTGGCGTGGCATGTCTCCCCTTGCCTGAGACGAGACACCACTGCATACGTGTGATGACAGAAGCAAGGTCAGAGGTCACACCTGCTGTTCGAGTACACCCCCCACACACACACACACAGATAGGCAAACAGTGGTCGCGGTCTGATTGGCAGCACCTGCAATATGCACAAGGGCTTCAAAAACCTTCTTGTCAACGCCTACAGAAAATCCACCGCAACACATCTGCACTATATCGCGGGCAGATCCTTACCTCATATTTACCATTCACTAATAAACCTACACAAGAGTATTCGGTGACTCGACCGTGTATACATAAAAATACCACACAATCAAACTTACATGAATGCATACGTACTGTATGTAAACACATGGTACTGTACATTGTATCATTTGCACATAATTCCACAAAAACAAACCCCTTCTTTTCCCCCTCTCTATCGCATGGTAAATATTTTGCAGTTCCTATTATGAGTCAGAGTTTCACTGCCGTCTGGCTGCGGTGTGGGAGTGTGTGTAGAGCAGGGAGCCGCTGTGCCGGCTACAGCGGCTTTTGGGGATGTGATTTTTGGGAGTTGGCCGGGAGGATGTTTTGCCCTACTGCGTGGTGACATCTAACCCCCCGCGCCTTCCTCTCCCAACCTGTGCTACCTCTGTCCTAGTGTGGTAGCTTATCAGACAGAACCACGCTGCACAGCACAGATAACGCCTGGCTCCTGTTCCTATCAGAACGTCCTGCTGTTCGCTGCTAGACCTTTTTAGGGTCCGATTTGACTCCTGAAGCAGCCAGTCTGTGGGGGGGCGGGGGGCGGGGGGAGGGATTCCCCCGGAGAGTGGCAGGATCTCAACATTTGGGAAATACTTTTTTATTATCGTTTTAAAAGATACGCTCAGCGGTTGTGGGAACCACAAATGTTCACCCCAGCTCAGTGTTGTTGTTTTTTGTTTTTTTTTAAATAAAACACTGCACTAAAATGTTGTTGTTTAGGGGGGGGGGGGTGTAGAGAAGGTGTCAGCTTAGGTGCTCTGCAGGGGAAGTAGTAGAGAGGAATGCGCTTTCTAACAATGATTTCAACCAGAAGGGGAATTCTAGTAAATGTTTTATATAATGTTTTATACAATAATGTTTTATTATTTTAATCAGTGCCACTATATTAGCACAGTACGAACAAGCCTTCCTTTCTGTACCAACGCCTGTATCTTTCCTTCTTTTTTGGCCCTCTGGCCGCCTCCTTTCTAAGCTCCTGTGTGTGTGTGTGTGTGTGTGTGTGTGCGTGTTGTGTCAGCACTGCGTGACTGCCTTGGCCACTAAGACAACACAGTGTCGCCCCGTGGCCGTCCCTCTGCCCCTGCCGCTCACCCTCGGCTGAGTCACACTCGCTCATGCTCTCATCTCGCCTAACGTGCGCTGACACCACTCTTTGAAGTCGGCGGACCTGGGCCGGGCCCAACAATAGCAACCTGATTCTCGGGCTGACGCACATAAGCAAAGGCTTATGGCCCCGTGACAATGGACTTAGGACAGCGGGGGCCCTCCTACTCTTGACGCTGTATACGTGTACCTAGGAGAGAATACGGCATGCAGATAAATAGGCACATCCTAGGGTACTCACATTGGCGAACGAGAGTTGGTTTTTGTTCTTTGCCAACAGCCTGAGGTCCTTCGCCTATGCAAAGGAACTGTGTGTTCCGCTTTGTGTATCTGCTTCTACTATACCCTCCCGTAGACAGAGGTGCAATTAGAAACGGTTCAGAAAGTAAAAGTGTGTTTAACTTCCATACAAGAATTAAACCTACTCTTATGCTTCTACCCTGCTTAGAATCTGTGCTATTGTAGTGCATGGGTAAAGAAAATATATGGATTGTACTCACACAATGAGTTTTTGTTCCACTTCTCCGTCTAGCTCATGCTTAAAAAAATGAAGCCATTTATTCTAACTTTTCTTTGGTACTGTGGTGTGCAGAAGGAACCTCTCCTGGGCCTCTCTCTCTCTTTCTCTCTCTACATCTCTCTTTCTCTCTCTACATCTCTACACACTGGGATCTGTGGCTTCTCAATTTCCACTTCTTGTACTCGAGAAACTCTGGTTCTAATCAGGAGAGCCGGGGTGCACCGAGACGGGGCTGGCATAGCGGAGATGACAAAACCAGGAGCAGATTCCATATAAAGAGGTCTGCTGTTGACATTCATGTCACCTGAATCACAGAGAGAGAAGATACAGGGGGGACAGCAGGACCATTTGGATTAGGGGATGATCAAATGGAAATGTAACTGTAACAAACTAGAAGCAAATAGTCCTTCGAGTGTCAAATCAACAGCGTTAGGTGACCTGAAACATTTCAAATGTCTC
This sequence comes from Percopsis omiscomaycus, assembly GCA_027575585.1. NCBI lineage: Eukaryota > Metazoa > Chordata > Actinopteri > Percopsiformes > Percopsidae > Percopsis > Percopsis omiscomaycus. Next base: position 8,857 of record JAODLI010046065.1, read on the forward strand.
CATCACAATGTTTTCCTCATTATAGTTACATTTATATAGCAATGGAAAGAAAAGAACAGGTTCTACATTTGTGATCTATTACATACCAATACAAAGTTCCTTCAGCTAAGGTACGATATAACTGCATCTAGGAAAAACACTACTGGTCAACATCTATGGGAGTCCGAGATCAGAAGCGACCATGGTAGGTAGGTAGCTCTGGGTAAAAAATAGCATTGTGTGTCCAAAAGGCTACTATGTTTGCTGGCAACCAGTCAGTTATGTGCACACAAGGACCACAAACTGAGCCAATGCTGTAATCCTTACCTTATGATGACTCCCTGACTTCTCACCCATTAATTGGAATCTTCTAGTAAGTATAAAATCTGAGCATAATAAAAACTCTTCTAATTACAGGCTACATCGTTTCTTTCTGCCATAATGTGTTTTGGGTACAACAGTTTACCATGTCTATCTCTCAGACACCTGCAGTCTGTTTCCTATAAATATCTTCAATCACAAATCGGAAACGTTGGTATATGCAAAACCTCACCCCTCTTATATTTGCATGTGGGGAGGTCGGACCCCATGATAAAAGACAAGCGCAATTTTTTTTTTTTTGGGGGGGTTGCGTCTCTGGCATACTGATGTGTATGCATGAGGCAAGCCCCAACAAATCACACAATGTTGTGTGTCAGGCTGGTCTGGTTTTACTGAAACCATTACAAGTCCGTGCCACAGCCTTATTTATCTCTTTTCTCTACTGGGTGATTTCAAAAGTTTTCGCACTTGGCACCGGGAGTGCGAGTGAACAAGGGGACTCTTGGGCACAGAAAGCCATACCTGCTTAAAACATCTCCAGCAGAGACACACAGAGGCTTTTGCAGTAGCTTAATGTGTTGACCCAGAAAGACTTCAAGTCAGCTTGGAAAACGCTGGAACGAGAAGTTTGATATCACAGCATTTTGCCAACCGGTAAAAAGGCCACTGGACAGAAACGAGAAACTCTATAAGGCCGTGGGAGAAAGCAAGAAAGAGAAGAGAAAAAGTGAGTAACCCAGTATTCATCTGGGCTTAGTCCTCAGCAACAATAGCCGCGTCCATCCGTCATGTGATTATGCCAGAGGTAATCACAATCCCACGTAAAACATTCTATTAATACACTAACCATATCCACTGCCAAAGGATCTTTGAGTGAGAACCTAAAGAAGAAGAAAAAAAAAAGAAGTTAATTATTAATAGCCTATTTAAAAACCAGTCCAGTTCAGCTGTATCACTGCACTGTTTTTTGTGTTTGGCAGGGTTAGCACATGCAGTTCCAGTAAGGGCCCTGGCTGGTAGCACTGTACTCACTATTACCCTGTGAATTACTGTATACTTAAAGGATATGAAATATCACTAGCGTTCTGTGTTGAGTTGTCTTGAAAGCCTGTCGAGGAGGCAATCCTCTTTTATAGCTGCACATTTCGCCATTTTAACGCGTTTATACTAAGCTGAGTGGGTACAAATAATGTCACAATATCACAAAAGAGACTTCATATATAACGTCAGCACAAAGCAATGCAGCATGTCCCCTACATCTGGTATACTTTAGTCTCAGAATCGGTGAGTAGGCGAGTCTCTTTTTCACTCTCATACACACTATTATGAATCATGGTTACGGTGTGTTGAAAATCACGATAGATTATGCGGAAAGCATACCCCGCATCCCCTCCCAATGTATATTTCATGAGGCATTAGACTCTGTGTTATTCATGCTTGCTTCTCCCGCTCGGTTGTTTTGTGTTAAGGAGACGGAAAGCTGTACAATACCTTCACACCAGCACAGTGACGGAGGGCTTGAATGTCTCTAGACGCCCCCCCCCCAAAAAAAAAGGCCCACAAGAACTCTTTGTTCCGTGGAGTGGTCTGTCTATAATTGTATTAGGTGATTCTCCAGGAACTCTCTGAGAAAGGAATTCACGTTAATCATCCGGAGACATTTTTATGCATACAAATGACTCATGTGATTAGGAGCAAGGTAGGAGGAGGGGGTGGGAGGCGGTGAAGCTGTAGACTTTGGAAGATACTGATAAACCGTGAGATGGAAAACTTCAAAATTCACCCGTACTATGTGTAGGTTGGATGTGGCCTGGAAATCAATACCGACTAACCTAACTCAGGCTTTGTGTATGTTATATGGGGGAGAAAAAAAAACTTTACATTGCTTTCCGAGTCCACCTATAAACCTGCTTCTACTACAGTCACCTTGTCTTGAACAGAGCACCCTTTGTTCCTTTGGCAAAATATACACACAAAAAAAGGAGTCCGTGGTCCTGTGCTGTAAATCATTGGAAACACACGGGTCACAGTTTTGGTTGTAGCTTATAACTGCTAAGCTTACTGAATATCGGCCCCCTGAGCAATCCCTTAAAGGCCAGCTGCCGCTTACCGCGGCACTGAAGGCATTGAGAAAGGTAGCTTGGCAGGGAGCAGGCAGTCACTCCTGTGACTTGTCAAAGGTATTTATGTGCGCGCACAAAATGGTTCCCTCTAGAGAATCTACAGTGAGAGATTTGGCTCAGTCTGTGCCAGAAGACGATCAAGCACCTCTGCTCAGGGCCGACTCCGTTACAAGTACAAATAGTTTCTCCATTTTCCATATCTCATTTCTTTTTCTTGTCACCATAAGTCCTATTCGATATAAACCTTTATTTATTTTAAAGGTTTTATTTATATATACATATATATACATACATACACACACACACACAGGCGACTCAAAACATGGCAGATGTTTGTAATGCAACTAAACCCTTATAGAAGATGACATCTGAGAAGCCCACCTAAAAGCAGAAACAATAGCAGCAAATACATGTTAGAAGGCGGACATGCCATGCAAGATGCCAGAGAGAAACAGAGAAAGAAAAATATTAAAAGTGAAACAGGCAGACAAACGCAAACTCAGTTTAGCCCTAGCCATATGTGATTCCTATCTCCACAGCAACTTATTGTTTTTCAGAGAACAGTTTGTGAGCTTTGGCAACTGTCTTAACTCCTCTGCCCCATGCTAGCCCCTTCGTAACTGCCATCCTTGAAAAGAAGAGCGGAGCAATATGAAGGCGACACGGGGGGAAAGAAAAGCGGGGCAAGGTTGCCAGAGGGATGCGGGGAGAGGAGGATAATGAAAGAAAAGTCGAGAAGGAGCAGGGGAAAATAAAGGAGGAGCGGGGAATCGGGAGGTGTTGAAGTGAGCGGAGACCTGAGTGGCGAGCAGCAGGACATTCCTGGGCCAGCTGTGGGTTGGAGGGGGAATTCTTACTGAATCCCTGACAAATAAAACAAGACACAGGCTATTTCAGTATTCAGAGAAAAGCCTGCTGGCACATTGCAACGGAACCGGGGGGGGGGGGGGGGTGTAGGAGGGGTCGGCTAATGAGAGAACCAGCAGGCAGCGTCGTCCGGTAAAGCATGCCCGAGACCGCAGCAGTCCTGCGGTTAACCTTTAACTGCCGCTCCCTCGCCTTGTCTCCTCACTCCTCCGCCAATGGAGACAGAAACCTACAGCAGCAGCAGTTTGTTGACCCTGGCAGCGCACACATTCCTCTTCAGTGAGCCAGACAGGTGGTAGGCTGTTTAATAAATACAGGACTTGATGAAGGGAGTCGGAGAAGGAGGAGAGAGTCAAAGGCCATCGCTGACTGTAAACAGCGTCGAGGCAAGCAGTCACAACATGGCTACCACTCAGCAAGGGTAGAAAAGCCCCGAATTCACTCTAAACTCCCCGTTAATGACTTATTCGACTGGACTGGTGCAGAATACCTGCAACGCTATTTATGTTGGACAAAATGACTACATATGGCTCAACATATTAAGCGCTACTTAACCATTATGGTTGTGGAGTTCAAGGGTCACAGGGTCACAGGGTAAAGTTCAGCGTCTGGATAAGGTTCATTGTGAGCTTCGACAAGAGGCTCTCAATGAACCTCACTGCCATTAGTGATAAAGGCCTCGACAGAAAGCTTGTGAGCTCAAGGCAAAGTTCACTGCATGGACACTAGACAAAGAGGTCGCGAACTTTGATAGAACAAGGACCAGTTCATGTGGAAAAGCTAGCCCATCTCTACAAAACCGTAAGGTTGCTTAGCTTTGTGTTAAATACCTTACCAACAACTACGGCACTGTCTAGGGGTGGAAAAAATGTTAAACATATTAAACCGTCATTACAACAATATTGTGGAATGAGTACGCTGGCAGGATTTATGTCTCCTTGGGCTCATTAGCACTTTATATGACCTTTAAAATGATGGCACCTGTCAGCAGGCCCACATTGCTTCGACCAGAGGAAAATTGCCCAACTTTAGTCCCCGCCCCTAGCAGAGTATTTGTTATTGCAGTTATGGTAATGTGATGCTATGCATGGGACCACACCAGAGGTCGGACCGGCAGTCTGTTAAGCAAGAGCAAAGAGCAACTTGCCATCTGACGCGCCATTGTGTTTACCTACCACAACACAAACACAAGCTATTGTCCCCTTCCACATGCGCACACATGCCTCTGTAACCACCATGGCAAGCAGGGAGTGTGTCAGTCTGTGTGGAGGTATGAGTGGTTGACCTTGACACTACTGAGGAGAAAAACCGACGCCTTATGGAGCGATGCCAGCGTGGCGCTTGACTGGCCATTTGCATAGAGTGGAACAGGATATCTGTCATTTTGGATCTCAAAGATGGAATGAACAGTACGCATACTGTGCCCGCCAGCTAGCGCAGGTGACACCTACAGCAGCAGAACAAAAGTTTAACATTGCTTTAAGCATTTACATTAAGCTAATTCAAATCAATGTACCCCCGTAGACACATGTCCTAGAGAGCAGTAATCTAAGCAGTAGTCAGAGGCAGCGCTGGCTCATTCAGGAGTCTGGTCAGGGTTTAGCAGCAGCTCTGATGGGAGGGGAGTGGGGGAGATGGCGGATCCACCGCAGTCTTCAAAGCTCTCTTTGTGGCATGCGGTAAAGAGCCGGGGGTTTCCGGCAAGCGTCACTCTACTGTGGCCGCCCATGGACAGAAGATGGCGGCCATGTGTGTCAGCGGGCCGCCACATCACAGCCAACCTCCGGCTTCCGCCGAAAGCCCCCTTGTGATATGCTCCCAATAGCCTGTATGCTCACCAGCACCTCTACACAACCCCTCTACTTTTCCTCTACTTCCCCCACCCAAAAGCACAGAGGTGAGAAGATTGAGGAGGAGTAACCCTATACATACACACACACACAGACACACACACACACGAGAGACAATACATTTTTTTTATCTTTCACAGTTTTATCTACTGATACTATAAAATGACCGATGGGCCAGAGAGAGCAATGGTCATAGTTCTTGCTAGTTTAGCATTAATGTGTAATAAACAAGAGTGCACCCTGGTAAGACATTAGCCAGGCTAACACCGTGCCCAGGGTTTGTTTTGCTGGTCTAATGTCAAAAGCCACTTCCCAGCACTGAGTCACCAAGATGACAAGATGACAGTTGACGGCCCACCGCTTTGACCGCATCTAGTGTCCTCGCCACCATTTTCTTCCTCTTTCCTCTTTTTCTGTCTTACTTCCTCTGCACCAGAAATACTCTGGCCTGAGGAACCCGGGTCAAATGCACGAGTGACGCAGATCATTTTCACTTTCAAAGGACTCTCGGCAAATGGCAGTGTGTGCGGTGATCTCTGCTAAACCGTTTGGAGAAACCATTTGGATCTCGAAACGTGCCTCATGGAAAAGGAAGCCTTTTGAACAGCAGAAGGAGGTCGGCCTCTCTGTTCCATATCCCACATCACTGATGGAAACGATTAAGTATATCGAAGCGTAATTCCACCCCCCTTGGTCTGGCTCTTAAAATAGAGAGAGCTGGAGAGGAGGAGGCCGGCTGGCCGGGGCGGATGTCTGAAGGCCTCTGATTGGAGCAGAACAGCAGCTTGTTATTACGCTGATGCCGGCCCGCGACCGCACCAGCGCGCCTGCCATGCTGAGGGGGGCGGTGGGGGGCGGCATGGCATCAGTCAGCCCCCTCTCCCCTTCCCCTCTTCTCCAGAGCCCTGCCACGCTTTGGGTTTAGCAAAGCACTGATTTCAAAGGCATTCCTTTATGTTTTAACGTAAACACTGTGCTCACATCTGTTCTTACAAACGCGTGCGCACGCACACACGCACGCACGCACTCACATCTTCCAGGATTATGAAAAGATTCATAGATTGCCTCGTCAGTGAGGGTTATATTCTTCGTAATTCAATATCTTGCAATGTTAATTAATAACAATTAATAACAACATGACACATTTCAATAGCAACACTGTAGCTTGTGCGATATTTATTATTTTAATAACCCTCACATGTCCGGCACGGCAAATTCCCCAGTCATTGTGTTCACTAGAGGCTGGTAGGTATTGAGGCATGAACAGCTGTAGCATTTAACAACAGGCAGATGTTAAGTTGAGTACGTACAACTCCGCCACCTGAAAGTCATAGCTTCCAGCCCTGTAATTTGGACTTCTGCTAAAAGACAAGGCTTTGATACAATAACAGCAGAGGATGGTTAAAGAACCTAAAAGAAACCGATGTCGTTCAACATTTCTGAAAGACAGTGGGGTCAGGGTATCAGAGAAGAGCAGCTTTCAAACAGACTTTAAGTCGTCTCGCTGAGGTTAACCAGACAAGACTAAACACTGGCCACAACCACAATTCAGACTTTAAATCTCTGTTACACACAGACAAACAAATGGGATTATTGAACTCAAAGAATGTGTTTAAATCTTTGCAAAAAACATCGAGCCCAAAAAATGAATACTCTACAGTGTTTCTAGAGGTCAGGTGTCTAGTCAAATCTGACAGAAGCATTAGAAGTCCACAATGTCCAAAAAATGCATAATAACCCTCTGCAACCCTCCTCTGACCCACAATATCTCACCTACTGTGAAAATGTCCCTCCAATTGACCTTTGATGAGAAAAGCTCTAACACAATAAGATAAATAGAGAAGTTACAGTATAATCAGTGTTGTCGGCTCATCCATGGATCCATTAATCCAATAGATTACAGTATCAACACAGCTTGTTGCATGACAGCAGTTCATTACTGCTACTGTTAATGAATTGGAGACACTGTCACCAAAAGACCTAAACAGGAGTCATATCATATGATTCAGAGGTCCTGTGATTTCTGTGTGAAGCCCCCCCCCCCCTCTTGTTGCAGTTCCAAGGCCAGCTATTGTACTGTACTACTACCACCTAAAAATGAAATACACTGTACCATTCAACAAAGCTATGCTCAGTGAAGAGGCCCGATCACATGTCCAAACCACATACCAGTGATGCCTTAAGACCCACAGCAAACAGGAAATAGTTTTTATTCAACTTTACCCAGGCAATATTCTTCAAGCAAGCATCACAGAAAGTCACCGTAGGGCCAAATAGCTGACTACAGCAGATGTACGTATAAAGGAGGAATGCATCAGTGGAAAATGTATCACCTTCAGCTTAAATAAAATGATTAGTTATAATTCTGTTGTTCTAATGGACTAACCAGGTCAATCTGATGTACTCCATCTCAATTCAGCTACCAAGGCATTAGCATTAAGATTTAGTAGTGTCTGGCTACATAGATCTCTAGGGTTACTTCACACTGCTTCTACTCCAGTAGATTAATTCCATTTTGAGATCATTTGGCATTATTTGCAAATATATTTAACAGAAAAATGCATTTAGACAGAAGTTCCATGTTTATCATTAAAAGTGCTCCTATTTATTCTAATGTAACGAGAAGCCATTGGAATACCGGGTGTTGAAATGGTAATGAAACAACTGGGAAAATCAACATTGTCAGTAGTAATTTCACATAAAGAGGGTGAAATTGATCTGACCAAATGCACTTCGGGGGGATAACTGACGATTGCGTAACCATATTTGCAATCAGACTACGTTGGCCCCCTAAAGTCCCCCCCCCCAGCCAAGCACCACAAAAGATCTAGTTGCTCTAGAAGTTGACACCTCCCCCAAGTCCAGAACAGACCTACAGTATGTGGCAGCTAGCTTGCATGGCTTTCCCAAGCCACAGGCCTGGCCTAGTCCCAGCAGCGTACCCTAGAGCACTAAGTTCTTCACCAGCTCCCAGCATAAAGACCCAAATCCCAATTCCCAACAGTTACGCAACATCTACACACACGCGCGCTCCCCCATCTTAGCCCAATTTAAAGGACCAGTGTGTAATATTTAAGAGGCTCTAGTGACAGAAATGCAATATAAGATCCACAACTATGTTGTCA
>JAODLI010046075.1:0-17120 GCA_027575585.1 Percopsis omiscomaycus
GTTCACGGGGCTGAGAGGCAGGTGAGGGCAATTACTAATCACCTGTCTCTCTTTTAAGCAATGAGTGAACACAGCTGCGGGGGACTCCCAGAGAGTGATTGAGACTGAGAGCTTCCACGCGGTAGCTCTTATTAAAGGACCTGTATTGCGGGCAGTGTTAAGTCCCGTGTGTATATGTCAAAACTTGTAAATATGTGAATAAAGCCGTGCCACGCACGGAGGAAAGCCCGAATACCCGTGTGGACAGTGTTTGTGTGCCACAGATAGAATCATGCATTATTCAAAAATAAAGCAAGACGATTACTGCGCCGGTTGAATGCCCCTATACAGAAAAGCTTACGACAAGGTTTCTATTACGATGGACGCATGGAGAGCTGCTACAAATGAGTCATATGCACCAGTTACCTGTCATTATATAGAGAAATGAAAAGTGTTGCACTATTTATAATCCAGTTAATAATTTACCTGTGTGGTTTGTGTAACTCCCATGCTCCAATCACCAAGTGTTCTTTAGGATCACTGACTTCTTGTTCTGGAATTATACAGTATTAATGAAAAAAACTTGCACCTACATGTACCATCAATGTATATATTTAAAGTGAAGGCGTGTTTTATGAGTGGTGGAAGTTCTAAAAATTATTTGACTAAAATGGAATTGATAAATTGTTGGAATTGAAGAGCATTTATTACGAATATTTCAATTGTAATTTTCACTTTAATTGATAAAATCAGAGGTCACTTTATTAAATTGCCGTTTCATTTATCAACCACATTTTAAACAAATACTTTCAACCCCTCATAGTCCTTCACTTGTTACTAGGACTATTTTCTCATATCATTCCACTGCACAGAGCAACACTGTCTAACAGTAGGATTTCATGATCATTTCACTTTATTATCAATTATATTATATCAATTATCAAATAATCCTTCCCAGACTGGCAAAATGTCCACAGTGAGTTTGATATGCCACTATAAGAGGGGTTACGCCAATTGTCAGGCCAGTGCCTAGGTCACAGCAATGGCAGGAGTCACATCACATAACAATTATTGTCGTTTTCAGCAATTCATCTCGCAATTATTGTTTCGGTTAGTAGACTAATTTAATAATTTAACAATTGAATACTCCATTAAGGACAGAATAGTCTAGTCGTCAATGTGCTGGACTCCCAGCCGGAAGGTCGTGGGTTCGAATCCCAGAGTTGGCCTACCTGTAAGCATCCTTGAGCAAGATGACCAGCCTGCTTCATGTAAAAGCAGCATGTAATTGTAAGTCGCTTTGGATAAAAGCATCTGCTAAATGACATACTTATAAATTGTAATATGTATTGAGTTTTAACAATTAAAATGAAAAGTAAACATTTTCACCATTAGAATGTCAACATTTCATTGCAACTGCAATAGGTGAGTTTTGCTTGAAGTCTGACCAAATCAATTAAAAATAAATTCCAATAGTGCTATTAACTGCAAAAACTATTCGGACTGACATTGGGTAATGCTTAATGCAATGTTGTTTTTGTCACGCTTCATGTAAAAAGTATTATGTATGTATATATTATGTATATAAATATCATGCCATGATTCAAAACTGGAAAAAGAACATCTTTGAAAGGTTGGAATCTAATAACTTAAACTGTAATTTAAGTTATTAGATTTTTTCAAAGTTGTCACCGTTCTCCCAGCGTATTAGCTCGTTTTCCTGGTTTGAAACCTTGTAAATGGTGATCTGAAAATTAGTGCGCATATGTTGGGGAAAAACATATTTTGAAATGCTGCAAGTTTCAAAAGGGGCAAATCTTTATTTAGATTCAATTTCCACTCGTATTGCAGACTGTAACTAATTGTAAGTTGCTTTGGATAAAAGCGTCTGCTAAATGCTGTAAATGTAAATGTCCATTCGTGCCCGAGTTTACAGCACCCACTTTTCAGAGATTTGCCCACACAGTTGAGAGCTTGCGAGTCGCGTGAGTTCTGGCAGTGTTCTCACAGCTCTGCTCTGAAACTTGATACCTGAAAATGGTAACCTGAAAAAGATGGGATCCTAAAGCTAGGGGCTGGTCGTATTATGGTGGGATTGACAGACTGCTTCGCCAATGACGGACGCGCATAGGACATGCGAATAGGTGAACAGTTCTCTGGTCTGGCTGTACCCGAGTAGAACACTTTCGAATATAGCCTACTGTAGATATTTAGACCTACTCCAGGTCTGTGTCAGGAGGTTCACACAGCCGCTTAAAATCAAAACAAGGCAATCTGGGCATTTTGATTGATATATTAATAGTATTATTCTATATTCTGTTTTTAGTTTAATAGCCAGCTACCTGATACCAACCCTCCACATTGATCCAGGCTTGATACCGGCACCTAGTTGGGCTGGCTTACCCCCTAAAGTGGCTGGGTTAAACTATGTACATTATATAATGATTTGCTGTTTTAGAAAGAATATTTCAAACAAATAGGCTAAAGCAACAATTACCTAACCGAACTCCGAATGACTCGGAACTGTAGTAAAGAAAACGGTACAAAGTTTTGAACCCTTGGTAATGATATATGGATTTACCACAGAATATTGTAAACACATGCCTACAATAGGTAGGTTACACGAAGCTAGGGTAAGCGTTACGTTTACATTGCGCTCTAAAAGTGAGCAGCATCACGCACATTTCTCTCCATGTCAGCGTCTATTTTACCATGGAGCTTCTATTGCTCAGACCACACATGCACCAAGATGGATCTGTGTTGATTCGTGCATCACAATTTTAGAAGTGCTTTTCATCTTTGACCCCATTAACTCACGCATTATTGTAGAAGGGGGCTTGACGATTGGCAAAAAGCCAGCGAGGCTCGCAATATGCATGCAATATGTCTAGTTTCTGCGAGTAGCACAAATTTTATGCCAAATTTAGTTTAGGACGTGTAGTGGTGTGCTGAAAAGCTATGATTGCATGTAACGGGAAACGGACCCTTTGGTTTACACGGGCTAGTTTGAATAATGTACCGCTTTAGATTGGCATCATCAATGTTTTCAGGGAAATGTGCTCCGTCTGTTGGAAAACTATCCATATTTGAAGCCAGGTCTCCTACCTCAACCAGTTGCCTATCCCCACGTTTCCCAAGCTCCTCGGTCTGACTTGGACCTGTGCTAGCAGGACTGCTAAGCACTACGCTGCTGCTACAGCATGGTGAATCATCACCACAGCCATCATTTGCAGGCATAACAGAGAGAGATGGCACAGAAGAAAAGAAAAATCCAACTTTGGAAGTTTAGTCTTGGCATCTTTATTTTTATTTTCCTTTCTCTTTTGCGCTCTACTTTAAAATGTAAACATATTGGAACAGTATACTACACCAGACAATGACCAGTTCTATTTCGTATAGGCTTCTCCCTCTAAGGCTATTGCTAGTGGGTTTTATCCCTCGCGCGCATGCGCAGCACTGAAAAGACTCTTTCCCGCCCACCTAGTAGTGTGGGCCCCACTTAGGTCCACCTTGGTCTATAAATAGCGGTGAGACCTTAAAATCGGCTCCCATTTTTCTTCCGCTGTGCTGATACAAGCACTGAATAAAGAATGTCTTCAAGTCTTCAAATCTTGCATCCGTGTATGCCCGTCGGGATACATCATGGGCACTGACCGCCATGCCATCTGTGAGAGAGCAGAGGCTTTGACAGCTCCTCTGATCAGAATCACACCTCGCAATGTTGTGACCGCTCTTCCCATCATGCGACTGCTGGGCATGATGTCGGCGGATCACGTAGTGGTTCCCCTGGGTCTCTTCCACATGAGAAGACTGCAAAGGTGGTTTATTTGGTTGCGTGTCGACCCAGTGCGTCAGAGACGAATGATACTCATTCCTCCCTCCCAGATTTAGCCTATGGGGGGAATCTTTGCGTCCTGTCGACGGGAGTGCCCCTAGGCAGAGTTATGTCACACATCTCAGTGTTCACAGATGCATCTCTCTCCGGGTGGGGAGGAATGTGTCCGTCGCATGTGGTGGGGGGACAGTGGTCAGCTCACATGTCCCTCTACATAAATGCACTGGAGCCTCTCACCGTGTGGAAGGCAATTCAGCTTTTCGCCCCGTTGCTGTAGAATCAACACGTTCTGATACGCACATACAACAAAACCACAGCCGACTACATAAAATCAGCAGGGGGGAGTGCGCTCAACTCAGCTCCTGAACATAGCCAGGCGATTGTTGCGATGGGCTCACACACACTTACTCTCCATCAGAGCAGTGTATATTCCCGGTGTATTGAACAGAGGGGCGAATATCATGTCGAGAGGGGGCCCCCGCCAGAGGTACTGGTGCCTCCATTCAGATCGAGTCGCTCAAATTTGGAGCAGATTCGGCAAAGCGAAGGACGATCACATTCATTATACTGCAAGAAGGTTGGTCCATCAATCCATGTTGCACCAAATTCTTGGCCTTCAGTCCCCTGCTGGATTGATCTGCAGGATTTTCTTTTTTGTTATAATGCACTTCCATTGGGATGGCTTGGTGGTTCCTAGTATCAGTACAATTATGTTCACAACTACTGTTTTGAAATTAGCAGTTTCATTATCAATGTACCTGAGCACAGTAGTGCCATCTGTCCAGAAGAGACTGTTGCAATGGAACTTGTAGTTCTTGACATAACATCTTGTCCATCCCCATCAGGAAACAACAATGTTTCTTGCCTTGCTTGTTTTCTAGCAGCAAGTAAGACACAGTGCCATTCGTTTACACTATGGCATCTGAAAAAGCTCTCACTTCACTTTACTTCTTTCCTTTAATTTACTTTCCTTCTCTCTTACTTTACTTTCCTTCACTCACCTTCTCTCTCTCACACACTATTTTCCAACACAGCCTAGCAGGCAGACACTTTTATATTATTTGTTATTGTTATTATTATTATTATTATTTTCTTGCAAGAAAATCAACATACGCAAAGACAGTTTTCTCTGTTCCAGTTTGTTTGATGGTCAAAATTCCACAACACCTCATCCCAACCATATTGCTCTTTACAAAGATCTTTCAGCAGGAGTTTAGCGGGCAAGATGACTGGTGCCAAGAAGCAGAGAGGGTTCAAGATGGAGTTAACGACAGATGGAATGCCTCTTCTTGTCATCGGCTTATCCTTCATGCTGTAGGTAAACTTATCTTTTTCCTTATCCCACTTTACGCCTCTCAACTGGTCGATGTCATCACAGCTATTGACTCCTCACGAAATCTTACAAACTAATGTTGTCGGTCCGGTCCTTGCAGTAACTTACTATTCAGAGACTGTTCCTGAAACGAGGCTGTGCAGGCAAAGACCTTATTTTCTTCAGGTGATACACTCCATGGTATGTATGTAGAACACCTTATTGTCGTCACGGTTCATCTGTTCTGCCAGAACTTGGACAGCATAGCCTTTGCCAATGATGGTGTCCATGAAGCCTTTATAATCTTCAAAGAACCCAGGATTCTTCTTGAGCTTTCTGAGCAAACTGGCTATGCGCTGTTCTGCCACACAATGATTATCAGGCATTTGAAGCTTCTCGTTCTTTAACGACAATCCAATGCTGACAATTGTCCATTCTCCAAAACTGTTTTCTGCACATACTGCATGAACTGTTGGTCTTCTTGAGACATCTCCTCTTTGTTGTCGTAGTTGCGCTCAAGAAAATCAGTGTTGTACTGCTAGACCAGTAGGTCCTCAATTTCCATTATGGAAATCCTGTTCACTGAAGTACGAGGCAGTTTGTCCCTCTGTAATTCAGTTCCTTCCCTATGGGCCCATTCACGACCCAGCCAATTGCTATCTTCACAGCATAAGGGTCTTCTTCACCTCTTTTTCGACTGTTGATGTGCCACAGCTTCCATGCTTTTGAATTGTTTGCTCCAGTAAGTAGGCCAACATCCGCCTCCAATTCTGGCAAGAGTACTTCACTGAGATACGACCACTTCTGTACATCTGATGCCTTGGGTATACTCTTCATGAGTTTCTGTTTTCCAGGTTCGTCATTGGCTCTTACATACACTTTTCAAAACTTTTACCCAACATATGCGCACCAGTTTTCAGATCACCAATTACAAGGTTTCAAACCCAGAAAACAAACGAATACACCGGGAGAACAGTGACAAATTTGAAACTCTGAAAATGTGTTGGAGAAAGACTGTAAAAAGAGTCCTGCAGTTGTGAAGAAGGAAACGCATATAGAAAATAATGTTTTCAGAGATTTGACATTTTTTTCAGACTTGCAAAACCTTTTCATTAGATATCAAGCTTTCAAAACTTTTTTTCTCAGTTTCAAATCATGGCATGATATTCATCCCATAGACATGCTGTTGGACAATGGCTAGCTAATACATTTCTAAACACCATTCAAAGTGTGTGCGTGCTGCTGATGTTAATCTGTGACTGGCAAGAGCTAACTTGGAGACAAGCATAGCTATCAAGCCCAAGGCATTACAAAGCTAGCTAACATTATCTTAACTTAATCGTAGAAGCAGATAACAGCCAACTAGATTTTTTTGTGTCAGTTGTGGCAGAGAAATTAGATGACTAGACATTATCTAATTTGATGGTGCACTTACTAGCACAGTGCTGGGGGTGGGCTATCAGGTGGTTGGCCATAACGTCTCCAATGCTGCTCAAAAATCCACATGACACACACCTCAGTCTGCTTGGGAGCCTGTGACAGCAGACGATACCAGACAGAATCATTGTTACATTGTTATGTTAGGGCTTTCCATTGCAAAAGCGTACATGAGGGGTAATGCCATTGACCAGCATGTCTGTCTCCATACACTAGCAAGATGTCATCCGATCAAACTGCAAATACAGTATGTTGACAGCAGGGGAAGGAGGCCTTTTGGAGGCACTGTAACAAACCATATTTAAAAATAGCCGAGTCCCACCAAGTTTGCCTCAAAGACCCATAGTCCGCGCCATGATTTGATACACAAGTGTAACAAATAGTCACAGCCCCTCTGTCAGCCCCCTTCTCCCGTTTAGACATGAGGGTTAGAGGGAGATTGGGTTATGGGGTGTTTCCAAGAATGAAGTCACTTTGACTTCTCAAATTATGCCCCCCTCCCTGCATCTCAGCACCAACTGGCTTGTTTTAGCCAGGTCAACAACAAAACCAAAACTATATACTACCTATATGTCACTGTGCGTGGCCAGGTGTGTACATGATGCTTACCTTTGGTACGACTGGTACAGGGTTTCATTTTGACTAGTAGTACTGTGATGTGAATGGCTGCTGTTAAAAAAAAAAGAAAAAAAAAGTAGTTTCAAAATACAGTACATTTTGGTCTGGTATACAATTTATGAATGCCAGAAAACCACTTGCAGCATCAATAGACTACATGAACAACATTACAAGCAATTAGCAGAAAGGCGGCCACCAATATTCCCAATGCAAAAGATACAATCCCATTCTTTACCGGAACCTACTGGTTTAGGGACTACCCTGCCCATAGAATCAATGCCCATTTATCTGACAACTAATTGTGAAACATCCATACGTCCGTCTGTCTGTATGTGTGCGCACGAGATACCCACAAGATCATGTGGTTGGTGTAAGCCTTGTAGCAGCAGGTGACGTATGTGCACAGAGAGCAGTGCATTTGCGTAAGGAAGTGTTTGGTGTAATCCGCAACAGGGAGAAGACACTCCACACAGCTGGATGTGGCTGGTTCACTGCAAACGGAAAAATGTAAGTCAGGTTACCAAATCCAACCACCCTAACCAATAGCCTATCATGTACAGCCCAGTCTAGTCCATCTGTATAGCGCTTTAACCAAGTTACAATCCAGTTTCTGTACAGATATTAATTACACTTCCAGTATCAAAGAACTTCACAAAAACCCATCTAACCCAACAAATAAATGTCCCCCCAACCTTCAGCTATTTATTCCACATGGGTTAAAAAAAATAAAAAAAAATTTGAAACATTAGGAATGAGCTCTAAATAGAGGGCTATATAATCATTATACTCCTTACATTTGTTTTGTTTTTTTTGGTTAATTTGCGTCATAGTTTTTATTATTATTCTTCCATCTATGTATGATTCTGTATTACTAACTAATTACAATGTTACAAGTGTTCCTTATTTTGTTGTGTATACCTCTGCTTGTTGAATTTGGGGTGTAGGTGTCCCAAGTTTTCTACACATACCCCCCTGTGGGCTACTTGAGGACTGGTACAAGGATGGACCTGAATCACCTGGAACACAACAGAGTGTAGGATAGAGATTAAGAGATGATCATAATTAGGGATGACCCCGATAAGTTGAATGGCCCACTGTATGAGTGGGAGAAAATAGAGATTTTGTCAGGCAAGCCTGATGTATGGCCTGATGTATTTTGGACTCTAATCCAATCAATGTTACACTTATGTGATTTGCTCATACTTGCAAGTTGTGCTCATGAACTTTCTCTCAATTTTGTTTGTTTTTCTATAGCCTTATGAGTGAATGCACACCTGGTGTGGATGTCTGTTGTATACGGGCTTGTCCGCAGTGCCATGCCAGAGAGATTGCGGCGCTGAGTTGTGGCATGTCAGCCCAGAGACTCTATGGGCCGGATTTACTAAAGGTTTGCGTGAGTAAAATCATGTGGAAACTTGATATCACATTAACATGTAAGCTGATCTACCAACGGTATGCACGGTGTTTATCTGCGCCATGTAATAGCATCCTGTAATTGTAAGTCGCTTTGGATAAAAGCGTCTGCCAATTGTAATTGTAATTTTTGTCTCACCGAATGGTATCCTGTCTACCAGTTCACACAAAAGAAAACTGATGCAGAGTTACCTGCGTAAATTCCAATTGCTGGAAATGTTGATGATGCTTGCGCCCTCACAAAAAAGTATAAACTGAAATAAGCATGCACTCGTCTTGGAGAAGTTCTCAACCGATTATATCTGGCTGAGCTAAGGGATGATTTGAAGACAGTTACAAGAAGGAGTCACGCAATACCTGCCATGCCCAAACTTCTCTCTGTTAACATATTTAAATTGTGATTCGCTTTCTTTGGTAAAGTGCAGGAAAATCGGTTACCGTCACAATCATATCATCCTCCTCCTCTTTTGATCGCCAAGAGACATCAGAGAACATATCTTCTCTCTGTTTTGCTATCGCTACACCGCGTTACTGAACATTTGAATAAAGTAGAAGTTTGGTCAACTTTCCCAGTCGGGGACCGTTAAATCGCCCGCTGTTTTTTTGCTCACCGCCGCTCAGTGTCTTCCGGCACTCATTGAAGCGACACGTCTGTCGCTTTGTAGCTGGCTGTCACTGTGTGGATGCACAGTTAAGCAATTGTTGTCCCAATTGTTATTTTTAGTTCATTTAACAGTTTATTCAAGTTAGTTTAGCTGAAATGGCCAGTTTCTACCAGTATGTATGCCCTTTTGTTTAAACATGCAAATGAGTTGCGGTCTGTATGGTCTGCGCTCGTTGAAACACCCCCATGGCTCATCTCCCTTTGTCTTGGTGTGCCATGTTAAGGTCAAGACAATGCTAGCAACACAAATTACTCAACTAAGTCTAATCCTGTATATTAGCCAAAGCACATTTTTTTCCGATAACAGTAACGTTGTTAAAGCCATGACCAAACATGATGATGAAAGAACTGCTGGCCCCTTTTCATATTTCTTTCACAAAAGAATATTGCAGTTCCTGTTCATCGGACCACTGCTTTTTCAAGGACAATGACCAAAAAACACACTGCTTCTAGGGCCTGCCTTGATACGTTCTAAATGACTACGTACGCTAGGTATAAGCCCAAACAAACCACAAACTTTAAGAGCCATTAAGAGATACTGGAAAGTAAAACTCATGCAATAATTTAATGAACTGACTAAGTGTTTCAATAGGCGGTTTAGGATGGGTGGTTTTCGTTACCCACTCCCACTGTGATTCACAAGAGCCTGTAGTGTGCTGGACAAATGCATCCACATTCTAATGATATGACTGCTGTCACCGTGATAAATTGAACACAATAAGAAAATGCTTTTAATTTAACAAGTAAAATACAGTATATAAATATAAAATATTACCCACATTTATATAAAAACTTTTTTTTTTTTAAGTGCAGGCCATATCGAGAATGAGCGTGAGGCATTACCCTGACAACTGTTAATTAGATAAATAGTTTAAACGCATTTTGAAGAATTACTGTACAGTATATACAGTTTTATAGCTGAATTAATCAGATTCTTTAATACATACTAGGATGTGACCACGATATAGGGCTGCTAAAAATAAGTAATATCAAGTAAGTAGGTTGGTAGATGTAAAACAGCAAACCTGGGAGATGGGGATCTCGTCCCTGCTCATTCCATCTTGCAAAGGCCCCCCAACCACAGAGTACGTCCTGACCGTCACCTGGAGGAAGGGGTACACACAAAAGCTTGTATGTCTCCCCACAAACAACCAAACACACATAATGTAGAAAAATAGAGAGAACCTACACAATAACAAGTAGGAATCATTCACACACACACACACACACACACACACACAAGCTGTTTTACAAGCATAAGCAGAAAACTATATTTATAAAATAGTTTTAATAGTCGGGAAAATACGGTATAACATTATTGGCCAGGCACATCAGCAGAAATATTCATATCTGCAGATGCAAATGATTAACTTTTTATCTGCAGATACTGATCATGTCGATATCGTGCATCACTAGTGTAAATGCAATGGTTTTGTAGTTTTTCACTCTCCCCATTATATTTTTTGCATTACTATATGCTTTAATTGTTCGTTAAAACATGAAATTATTAGTTTAACTCTGGAAAATATTTAACCATAAACTATAACAAACTATCAGTACTGTATATACATTCTATACATTCTAGAGCTTAACAATTCTGGATTAAAAGAGAATCACAATTTTCTTCCTTATACTTGAGATCACGATTCTCACAATATATTTTTTTAAATGTTTATTGCACTCATTGAGCCTACCTGATAGAAAAAATATGATGGTGCCCGATATAAAAAGGGTCTTGAAAAGGGGCACTTTGTGTACTGTGTGTCTGCCTTGCTACGTGCATGGGCTAAACAAACAAAATAAATGTGTAGTTATATTTGTAATGCTATATCACCATGTTCTTACTTACAGGATTTACTGCTAAACTTTCAAAACAGGCAATAATTATTTAAGTAAAGTTACTAAAACCTAAGCAGATACATACTCTCAGAAAATCACTCCACTATATAACTCAACCTCTAAATAAATGTTGTAGAGATAATATGATCGCAAAAAAAATGTATATTACATTATGTATATCGAGATATTTTTTTGATTCCCAGTCAATGAATGGTGTTAGTTAAATTAATTATTCAAATTGCGATTTGCATGGTTTTGCATTCATACATTAAATAAACCTTACAAGAGATTAATACAACCTCGAAAACCTGCCTCTTGTCTTTATTTTTTATTTGTCCCAGTAAATGAACAGGTACACACAGTCTCCATTCTCAACCACCAAGAAGAGGCCGGGATATCCGATGAAAAATAAATAATCGAGCGTTCAAGTAACGCAAGCGAAATTTTGCTTTGCGTTCAGTGGAAACACACCTTAACGCGTCATTCGCGCCGCCCGGCTCGAATTCACGTCTGTTCATGTCTTTGCATGTAATCTACTCGCGCGAAAAATTTGCTTCGCGTTCAGTGGAAACACGCCGTTTCTCTTCTCAACGAGCAGCGGGTACTGCCAGTGCCATGGGCCCCTCCCCCTCCCAAAGCACTCACAGGCAGCCCCCAGTCCTCGCGCAGTAGTCCCTCCCAGCTGGACGCCGTTCGCCACAGTTGTAGTGAGCAAGGTGATAACTCCCTCACTGCAACCGAAGCAGCCACTAAGCCTACGAGACCGGGTGATAGCGGCGCACTAATTGCATGAGTGTTGTAGGCGTTAATATTTTTCCGATGACGTCCGGCTAATCGACTAATTGTCTTAACTAGTCAACTACACAAACATTGTGAAAATGCAAATAGGATAATGTCAAACGTCAAATAGTGACATTTTTGTCAATTAGCGATACAAAACCAGAGTATACATTTGCTTGCCTCAATCAGTTACGCTAAAATAATTTTACTAAATGTACATTTAGTAAAATTTTGCTAACCTGATGTCAGTACACTGCAAAAGAAGTCAAATGTTGTCCATTAGGGCTTTAATTGAATTATATATTCATATTGTATAAACAAATCAAATGTATCATATTAGGGCTTTTGAATCAACACAAGCGTAGTACAAACCACAGAATAAAATTTCTGATTCATAATCACTAATCCTTATTGTGCAGTAAAACAGACAGACATAAAAAACCCAAACCTACTGTGGTGCCAGGTTTGAGTCCGTTGAGCTGGGCGGGTTTGATGTGCGTTGCATGGTGTGTGGTTTTGTGCTCCTTGTGCTCTACATAATTAAGGAAGCTGAGACGACACTTGTCGCAGTCAAATACCTCCTTCCTCTGAACACACACACACACACACACACACACACACACACACACACAGAGAAAGATTACAATGTATCAATACAGATATAACTAGTCTATGTATAGTGATGGGTGTGTGCGTGTACCTGATGCTTAGCGTAGTGGTTCTGGAATATGGAACCGTTTCGAAGCACTTTGAGGCAGTAGGGACACAGCAAATAACAGGTGTCTGAATGAGACTCTTTAAAGTGGGAGAGAACAGAGGAGTGGAAGGAAGAACGGTAGCCACACACCTGTAGAAGGACACACATGCACATGGGACAAATATGTAATTGTAAATTAATATAAATTTGGCTTTGGCTAAAAGCCTGACAGACCCTTTATCAGGTCTAGTAGAACGGTACTTTAAATAACATTTACATCATTTAGCAGACGCTTTTATCCAAAGTGACTTACAATTACATGGTGCCATTTCATGGAGCAGATAGGGTTTAGGCATCTTGCTCAAGGATGCTTACAGGTAGGCCAACTCCGGTGCTTGAACCCACAACCTTCCGGCTGGGAGTCCAACACCTAGACCACTAGACTATCCTGCCCCCGCCCGTAAAAAGTTCATAAAATGCTGTGGTTGTCTTTTTCTTCTAATGTATCTGAAAGACAAGGCCTCAACACTACCAAAACAACACTCCAAGTGTATTTTGTCCAAACATAAAATTCCTATAAATGTAAGGGACAGTCGAAATGGAACGCAAAAGTTCAACCTGCGTGAACTTGGCCCCCCCACCAACACAAAACATCGGCAGAATAGTCTCAATTGTTTGTGCTTTGTTTGTGCCATAACATTTTTAGTTTGTGCTGTTATTAAAAGAACATTCAACAAAAAAAAGAAGGTAATTCTGGGGTCACTTAGCCCCCCTACATGCTCCAAATTCACTCAAAATAGTCTCAATCGTTCATGTGTACGTGCTAGTTTGTTCAGAGAAAAGTTTTGTTTGTGCTGCTTTTATTTTTTAAATATTAGGCATTTAATTATGTTGCGGTGACGTCACAAGCCACATGCTCCAAATTCACTCCAAATAGTCTCAAAGATTTAACCCCTACCTGCTCCATGTAATAGAACAATGTAATTGTAAGTCGCTTTGGATAAAAGCGGCTGCTAAATGCTGCAACTGTAACTGTCTGCTTTTGAGTCTAGTCTACAGTTTCAACGAATATGACAAAAACATTTTTTGAAAAGAATTGCATACCCTAGATTTAAGGGGAAAGAAAGCATAAACAAAGCACAACCGGCCTGCAATAGGCCTGCAGTACCTGACAGATGTACGGCATCTCCCCAGGATTGTGGCTGTTTCTCATGTGCTGTAGAAAGGCAGGCTTATTCTCATAGGCCAGCTCACAGATCCTACACACAACTGCAAAAGCAAGAGGGATACAGTCCAGACATTGTACTTACAAGTAGTGTCAATAAAAAATGTAAAAAGATAAATAACAGAATGTGGTTATTTCCTGTGTGTTAGTATGTGTGCGTGGAAGTGGATGTCGGAGTTGGGTGCTAGCCAACGTCTCTTTGGGCAGCGCAAGATGAAAAAAATTTAAATAAATAAAAAATTAACTATTTAATGCATGTTCCGTTTGTTTCATTCTCAGATAAACTGATCTTTGTTTTGGCTCTGTCACAGCCCCACATGACTCTGTTTCACCAATCAAACGTAGCCAGTCACAGCACCTAGAAGGACGTGTGGACAACAACGATAGCTCTTTTTACATAGTGTAAAAAGTTGGGAATATTGCAGCTTTATTCCGCTTTCTGGTTCAGTATAAAAATGCAAACGCTGCATAATTACGGACGCATTTGCTTGTTTAACACCGGGTGAGTTGGAGGAGGCAGAACACCCCTGGCCTCACATTCAAACTATTTTCCTTGGGGTATCAAAAACAATAGTTACATACACCGATCAGCCATAACATTATGACCACTGACAGGTGAAGTAAATAACACTAATAATCTCGTTATCATGGCACCTGTCAGTGGGTGGGATATATTGGGCAGCAAGTGAAAATTTTGTCCTCAAAGTTGATGTGTTAGAAGCAGGAAAAATGGGCAAGCGTAAGGATTTGAGTGACTTTCACAAGGGCCAAATTGTGATGCTAGACGACTGGATTAGCAAAATCTGTGACAGCAACATTTGGGATATAGCGAGTGTAATAAGACCTGTGGATTCAGCAGGCTGGCTGTGCACGACCTCCACATGTTGCTGTAGCGCAAAGTGCAAACTGAAGTGACGGTAGCAGTGCTGACAGGTGGTGTCCAACTCCTCTCCTCTTCCCCCCCGATATCGGCAAAACATCTCTTTCACATGCCGCTTCATGTGACCCATCAACCTGAGAGAGAGAGAGAGAGAGAGAGAGAGAGAGAGAGAGAGAGAGAGAGAGAGAGAGAGAGAGAGAGAGAGAGAGAGAGACTCACTCACAACTGGAACAGACGGGGAGCTTCATCAAGTTGTGTGCCGACTGCACCGTTTAAAATATCATTAATTCGATTAGAGAAAGAATTATGTCCTTTACTTTAGGTAGGTTTCTCTCAGAGAGAGAGAATTTTAGATAGCTCCGGCTAGGGATGCAACAGTACAGTGAGCCCATGGTTCAGTATGCACAGCCAAATGAGACTGAAGACAGGATTAATAAGAGAAAGGGAGAGGATTTTCAAAAATATTAATGTAAAACCACGGCCAACAATCAAGTCCACCAGTCAATTGCAGCCTAGAATGCAACTTCCAACCAGCCATAAAAGAAGAAATATTGTAAGACAACATTAAATCGCAGCATAAAATAATTAATAATTTAGAAACCTACATAGGGTATGTGTTATGCTCAGCATTCAAACTCAAAACAGCTAAATTGGGAGTTCAAAGCACACACACACCATAGTTTTGACAGTATTTAAACAGTATTCTTGTAGTACTTTCAAGCATACAATAATACTTAACGTTTTTTTTTTTATGTAAAGAAAATAAATAAAAAGGTTCATTACATTTCCCCATCATAAATTGGCTCTTAAAATTTACCGTGTTTACATTTATTAGCCATGCTCATGCCAACCAACGATAGACTATGTGACAAATGCAGGCTATTCGCGGAATCCTAATCAAAGTGTTTGAGAGAGTAAATAAACATTGCTTGAGTGAGCAAATAAACTTTGTTAAACGGGTCGGTCGGATATGGCATTAAATTAGTGCTGCTGTCTGGCAACGGCTGGGTGCGGTGTTAAATACTGTGTGTGCGGGTCTACAAAACGTGACCTGTGCAGGACTCAGAGACCTCAGACATTTAAAATCGCCCAGATTGGCAACATGGGGGCACTATAATAACCCATGCCAAAATCAAGCTATATAGACCACGCAGATTTCCATGACTACACGTAAAGCTATTTTTACAGTGTTTTCAAGGCGTGAATATTTCGCCTTCATTCTGCCTCGCTGTTCGAGCCGCCAAGTATTTACAGAGATGGAATGATGTCAGTAAAAGGGACAGTATGGCGGAACAGGGGTGTGGCGTTTTGATGAAGAACTGTGTGTTCATCGTTCTTAGGTATGTGTCCTACCTTCTGCCACCAGCCAATAAAATATCAGCAGCCAGCAGTGTTGTCATTGTCCAATAAACATGAAATTCGTTGTATAAGTAGTGTGGAAAGTTAAAGGCTGTTTAGCTCAGTGTCTCACATTGTAGATGAAAACAGAAACAGGCTCACAGCTTATTATGCAGAGAAGCTCCTTTTCGTCAAAAATAACCTGCCTCTCACTTTTCCAAAAAAGCCTTAGTCCTCACAAACAGCACTAACGTATTATGACATATAACTGCAGTTGTTCTATTATGTTGTGTGGTACTGAAATCCACTGAATGTTTTACAGGTTACATTTATGGGAAATGGACAGCAGTGCCTTGTTTGTTCAGAAAAACTAAAAAGATAAATGTTAAAATGTCAGCAACAGCAAGTTGTATACCTAATTTGTTACAGTCAGAAAGTGAAGAACATCTGATGAAAATAAAAGATTGTAAGAACTGTAATGGTATTGTGTATTAAGTACTCATATCGGTACTTAGTATCGGCAAGTACCCAAATGTAAGTACTTTTACTTGGCTGAAAAAAAGTGGTATCGGTACATCCCTAGTGTCATCTATAGGTATTGTCCAAAATTCTATAAAATCTGTCCAGAAGGTTGCGATATTTTAAGCCGTTAAACCTTTTGGCCTGCAAGTTGAAAACAGTTTAGGCTAGAATAAAAACTATTGTATCTTATGAATGCATATGTGGTCCCATATCTACCGGTTCCATTAATTTGGATTTTCAGCTAATTGTGAATCATCATGACATATCAGGTGGTGCAAATTCATGACTGCTTGGACCCCTATCATCATCGCTTGCGGCTATATTGTTTTTTATTATTGGTTTTACATTAGGCTAGCAGTATAGACAGAACTGAATAATTGAAAACTGAATAATAAACTCGATAATATTTTTTTTTTTTACCTCACCTCATTTATGGACTAATAAGGAACAACGTCCTTATGCTAAACAGACTTTTTTTTTATATTTATATATATATATATACACATACATACATACATACACACACACACACACACACACACACACACACACACACCTAAAGAATTATTAGGAACACCTGT
>JAODLI010046095.1:0-17118 GCA_027575585.1 Percopsis omiscomaycus
TTACATATGCAGGAAAAACTCTGAATGACTTACCTCTAAGATGATTTAGCTGCTCCTGCCTCCATTAAACAAGACCGCTGTCGTCGTCTTCTTGTGTTTTGGCGGACAACGAAGCGCATGCGTCCTGTATGCGCGTCACACGGCGCATGCGCGGATTCAAAACGCTATTGAAACTTACTTGGCATTTCTAAGTTCATGTGCAATGACTATGAAACCTTTGAATATTATGTGAAAATACATAATAAAACTTACTCTTCCCACACAGTTTATTTATTACATGAATGGCATATATAGTTTTACTTGAATAATTCCAGTACTCACTGATACTTACAATTAGAAAATAAAAATTGTGACAGTTAACCTAATAAATATTACTACACCACAAAATCCTTTTTTTCAGTGTAGGGTGCAGATGTTTCTTTATGAAGTTGCAGACTTCAGATATGCAATGAGATCAGCTCGCTCGTTCTTCTTCTTGATGCCAGCAAAGATCATCTTTGTGCCTGGAATGAATTTCTTTGGGTTTTCCAAATACACCATGAGTTTGTCCTCTTCCCAGACAATACCTGGAACAAAGGAGAAGTTGGGCTTTAGGGTGATGATGAAAAATAAAACAGCATTAATTCAAGTAATAATATTACATTTTTATTTACCTTTGCTTTTGTTAGCATCTGTGTAAGAATATCCCTCTGCCTGGCCTGTCTTGCGTCCAAACAGACCCCAGAGATTTGGCCCGACCTTGTGCTTTCCACCATTTTCCACAGTATGGCACTGGGCACACTTCTGGACAAAAGTCTTTTTTCCTTTCTCAATATCACCTACCATGATTTCCTTTAATGCAAAAGAGATAAATAATTTGTATAGCTTTTCACTGTGCCAAGATTGATATGGCTGTTATTTAAGATTTGACAAGCGCCATTAATTTTTCTCATAGGGAAAATTGGTTAGACCCTGAAGTCCTCATTTGGGCAGAGGCACCCCGAAAATGACGTATGACTGGGCAGGTCTAAATGCACTGTTCAAAACACCTATACACTTTTCAAAATAAAAGCGCACCAGAGGAAGTTCAGTATGTACAATTTTTTTTTTTAAATCAATAGACTTTTTGGAGCCGAAGCACACGTCCGATAGTCACCCCACACCAGCTCGCGACCCACTTTTGGGTCGGGACCCACCAGTTGAGAAACACAGCATCTAGTGAAACATTCTGGTAGGCCTATACCGAAAGTATGAAAACGAAACAACGTTTTACGAAACAAACACCGGCAAAAGTTAGAAAACACAACAATGTTTGTATTAGTTTTACGCCCTATTTTAGTAGGGTATAGCCTAGATCATAATCAATTTCCCTACCTCTGTGTATTTCTCCAATTGAATATGATTTGCTTGGACCGCCTTGTCGGGATCGGTACAACCAGGTAGGCTACAACCACAATGTTTCACAAGGTGAACTTCCCAAAAAGTTATTCAGGAGCGCGTCACTCATCTGCCCAGTCACGCGACGTCTACATTGTAGTGGTGTGAATTACGTAATCCACATCTGAAGTGAAAATGTAGGCCCTATTCTATTTGGCTACTTTTTTAACACAAAAATGATGTAAGTAACATGCAAAACACATAACACAGTAACAAACACAGTAGCCTACATACGGTAGTATGAAAACGGAACAACAAATAACCAAGGACAGATACAGTTCCACACAAATATTCAATAAAGTACATAGGCCTACAAGCTTTTATTTATTGTTGGTTGAGTCTGCCAAAGTTCTTATGTAGGGTATATCCGGTCTGATGGCTGCTTTGATGATGCAAACGCTTACAGATAAATTCGGGGCTTTTTCTAGGGTTTATTAAATCAAAGAAAATTGTTTTCATATATGATTTCCCATTTCCTTTTGAACACTTATTCTCACGAGTTGCTATTTTATAAAAAAAAAAGAATATTTGTCTTATAATTATTACATATAAGAAGGATAGGCTACTTTTATTAAAAAACAACATAACCTTTCTGTCGTCTTATTACAAACAATATGCAGGATAGGCCTACTATACTTTTGCGGCTTACAATTATTTGTTTTTTATATTAGCATATTTATTAGCCCATTTACAATCGCTGTGAAGAAAAAGGTAAAACAAAAGTAAAAATGTACGATTGTAGAATTCAACAGGGTAGATTACCCGACAACCACTAGATGGCAGTCATATTTTTCATATGAAGGTACAATTAATGACATGCCCACTTCCTATCGATCCTTCTATCACATTGACAGTAAAGTAAGTAGGCCCTACTCAATTCATATATTGTAAGGATTATATTATTTCTATTCAACAACTTAATATATAGCCTATTAGAATTAGGACACACAACACACAACCTTCCAGCTGGGAGTCGAAAACCTAGATCACTAGACTATCCTGCCCTATTATTTGTCAACTTTATTATTTTTTAAACATTTAGACTGCACATCCATTGTAAGGGAAACACAAGTTGTGCACTGTGCAGGTAAGCACATTGTGGTTTAGCAACTGGGTGATTTTGGAAATACAGGCACTTTAGGTTGTACATTTTGGGGGAAATAAAACCTCTTTATACTGATTATTATCTATCTGAATATTTGTTTTCACTCTGTCTGGAAACAACTAATCTAATTAATAAATAACAGATTTTCCGAGTCCGACATTATTGAAAAATACTGTCCTCGTTTTGCAATTGACCACATTCCATTCTGTCTGAAATCCAGTCCGGGGATTTCTTCCCGCTCAAACCCATTCTTGCTGCAGGGAGGAGCAAGTGAGTGCAGTTGAGCTGAGCATCACAGCCTGCATTCAAGGAAACGGGCAACCACAGCACTTTTTGACTTCCCATAATGGTTTAGTCTTTTTACTATAGATATGTTGAAAATGATATTCGATGTGGATTTTCTGAAAGGCGTTTCTGTTTGAATAGCTACGGACTTGGGAATCCACACCCTTCAATTATTTCCTGCGCCAAGAATTGTGAAGACATGGTCAGTGGCCAATCTGTGGTAAGGAAATCTTCTACATAATACAACCTCACCTCTCCGTATTACTAGTGTGCGTAGTGTGTCAACGATTGCTTGATGAATATGGACATCACAAATCCTTCAGAGCGCCTTACTGCTACCGTAGCCAAGCGTACAGCATCTTTTCCTATTGTATATGCATCCGTAATGAATCACCGAGGACCAGTCAGACATGACCACCTAGTTACAGCTAACCTAGCTAGCTGTTGCTAAGAAGGATGCAGCCTGCCCGCCCACCTCAGTTTTCAAACGACCCTAACAGTCTAGTGCCCATCTTTTATATAGCACTGCAATAATAGGTTATAATGGTAGACAGCTAAAAGTCTCTATCAAGCTATAACGTAGGTGTATTAACAGTCAGCCATGTCATTGAGTTTTCTTTATAGCTTTGTCATTGACTTTGATGTGAGACCCGCATATTTAATGCGTCACTGACATTGTCAGTGTTTAACTAACAGCCTATTTCACAACTGACATTGTCAAATTTCATAATGGCCTTGAGTTACATTACTATTGGTGACTGAACTTACTGTATATTGCGCCTAATTTTCCTCTTATTCTCCACTCACAACTCTTTCTAGCCTACTTAGATCCCAATTAGGCTAAATGAAAGTAACAAACTATTAAATATATGATAATTTATATTCTTTGCTTATTTTCCTCAACTGAAGGTCAATCGGTGACTTTGCAGTTGTTAAAACAGACTTGGCACTTAAGAGGAGATGAGGGCATCTGGCTTGCAAAGCATTTACAGTAGACTAAACCATGAAATATGTTGCATATAATTTGCTTTGATCATCATAGATTTTATGATCTACACCTGAATAATCACAATGAATGTATCTCCATAACATGTAGGTGAAATATCTATCTGTATTTATTATTGTATTGATCCCAAATGTGACGAATATCTCAGTAATAAAACAGTAATAAAACTTGAGATGTTACTTTGCTTTAATGATACCCTCTCATTTCACCAGAACCTCACTTATTATTATTCTAATTATTTAAAATATCTATAAACACACACTTTATTTATATTCTGCAAAACTCTCCGCTCGTACTCATGGGGGAAATATGTACTGCAAGTGTCAGTTATGCTGGCGAAAAATACTAGGCCAACTTCTTGTTTTGCAATGTTATTATTATATAAGCAGGAGTTGCAAATTTACCCAAAATTGCATCACAGATCTTCCTGTGGTATGTTGAAAACTACAACTGTGAGGATGTTTGTATGTCTGTCTCATCCATCAATTTTATGAATTTGGTCAATCTCTCCCCCCCTACACTGTATCTTTTTAGGTGACCAATCCAGTTAAATATTTATATAGGCATGAAAAAGAATATTTATATAACCTTGCCCTACTAGCATACCTTTAAACAATTTTTTTTTTACCTCTGTGGTTAAAACACCACTCTGTAAATCAATATCCATTATTATCCAGTTGTAAGTCCACATAATAGATGTCCTCAACAGAGACAAGGACCCTGCAATGTGATCTAGGTACACTAGTCTGCTTTTGTTGGCCCATTTTAATTATGCAATAGAAAGGGGCGATCAGCAAACATTGTTGTAGAACACTGGTCGATGATGTGATATTGCAGAGGACTAGTACCTGGCAGATATTTGTGGAGACAATGTCAGCATCTCTACCTCTGTGAGGGTAAATAACATTTATGTCCATCCATTTTATGTTTGTAATAAATAGTGTTATATCCTATGTTGATGGGATTTTGCCAAGGTGTGAAATAAGCAGAACATTCATCAGTAACACCTAAAATATATAGGAAACTGATTTGTCATTATCTTACATGGATAGCAAAGCCCTTGTATATCATTTGGATTTAATTAAGCTACATATCATGTTGCGTGGGCACTGGACTGAAGTCCCCAGCTAATTTGCTATAACAGCCCTCAGATCTCAAGTGTAGAGTTTACCAACAATCTGAAAACCCCTATCCCTGAATTCACTCCAGATTTATTAAATAACTGACCACATTTAGGTCAAGCCTCAGTGCTAATGGATGCATTTTGTGTTCAACTTTTTCTGTTCAACATTCCTGTACGGACTTGTTATTAAAATGCTTCATTATTTCCCTTTAGACAAAGAGGAGAACAGGAAACGTATAATACTTTTTTATTTTTTACTTCAAATGCTAAATATGGGTCATATGCACAACTTCATAATGTCTGACCAAAACACATTAGCCATATTTCAATTAGCAGACACTTTTATCCAAAGCAACTTACAACTACATGATGCTATGATATGGAGCAGATAGGGGTTAGGCATCTTGCTCAAGGATGCATACAGGTAGGCCACCTCTGAGGATTGAACCCACAACCTTCCGGCTGAGAGTCCAACACCTAGACCACTAGACTATCCTGCCCCCAATTAGTCCACAGTAGTTGTGGACTAAAAAAAAGGATATTTTTCATCCCTGTCCTTTAGTGTCATTTAGCACTATATCGGGTATTTATTCCTGTTTCTAGAGAGTTAAGTCCTGTGATTCAGGGCTTAATTCACCTGAGAAAGTGTTTCTGGTCAAAGAACCTAACAACAATGGCTAATCACCTGTAAGAGATACGAGGATTTGCTTATACGTCCCACTCATGTAGACAGAAAGAGTTTTCACTAATGAAGTCTTGGTCCCGGCCTGTGCCAGATCATTAGTGCTGTTTACTCGACTCCTGGTGTCTCCATATAGCTCCAGATAATGAACCATAGTGTGCACATATGGGTAGAATATGTTTAGAAAAGGAGCCCTTTCTTCTGATTAAATGGACACTCAGAGTCTGATTGTGCATTATGTGTTTGTGTCCATATGAATTGTTGATCTGAGCTGCATCATCCCTACTGAACACAGGAAATCGTGGTAGTGTGTCTGACTGAGCTGAGAGGGCATTTTTAGACGAGAAGAGGGGAACACTAGTGTCATCACCGATGTGGGATTACCTGACTACAAACTACTAGCACTGAAGGCCAATTACTGTACTGAAAGAAACCCCTATAGTAGCCTAATATGCATATGTATTTATTAATAGGGTCCATCTATTGTATTGTATTGCATCATATCGTATTTCATTGTATTATATCATATATCACATTGTTGGTCATTACCATATTCTCAAAATTAGTATCTTTATCCAAATATCCTTCCTCATGGATTTTGTGTTTTCAGTTTTCTTTTGACATGTCTTGGTGGATTTAATGATCACATACTGATCAACATATGATCTTATATCAAGGTAAGTAAACTAACTTCTACTCCTTCTAATGTGCTGATTGTAACACTATAGGTTTTCAAATAGGTGACATTATGAAACTATATAGATAGTAACGAATGGCTTTCTTTTAGGCCAGTCCTTTTATTAATCACCAACATCTCTTATGGACTTCCCTGGTTGACAATTATAATTTAGGAGTGAATATTGTCAGTAAGGTTTTGTTTGGTGTCGTTTTCTGCTTACCTAAGTCATCACACAAATATTTAGATGAGGGTCTTCTCCGCAATATTTGACACACTAGTGTCATCATTGCTTCTAGGAATTTAGACTTCTCTTTATCTGGTAATACCCTAGGCTCAAAAATAGATTTACCCTTTTACTCTAGATCATGCTTCTTTTGTTATAATACACTGGACAAACACTATAAACACTTCCTCTTCAAGTGAAAACTTGTGTTTAACCCTTGACTCTGTAGTTTCCCTGCTTCAAAATGAAGCTCTCCCACTGACGTTAACAATAAATTAACCCCTCATACACGGGACGATGCTAGGGCAGCATCTCACAGTTGTATTAATCTGCCATTGACTTCCATTAATTAATTATTCTCAAAATATCTCCAAAGCTGATTGCTGTCTCCTGTTTATATGTATTCTCAAACTACACCAGTTTCAAATTTGATTTCAAAAGTACATCTACTGTATCAGTGTGAGGACTTAATATTGAGGTAAGGAAGCTAAAGAGTCACGAGTTTAACAGAAGTTCAATTCCACTTAAAGAGGAAGTGTTATAACGTCCAGTGTGTTATATCAAAATAAGCATTATCTAAGTTTGAGGTTAAATCTACTTTTAATGAAACTACAAAATTAATCAGTTAAAAGACACTTGTTTAATAAATGTTGTCTGTCTTATGTTGACACATAGTGCTTTTTATCATGTTTGCTAACCATGGCTCTACTCACTCTGGATCCTTGCCAGGTAACCTATGACAAATTCCGCATTCTGTCTGAAGTAGAAGTGAGTTTTCCACTCACTAACAATGCCCTGATCTGACTTAATTATAATAATGCAGGATAAACATTTTACAATCCAGTCAATCACATGCAACACATTCTCAATAGTGGAGGCCTGCATGCTGCAGTTATTCAAGCTAATACCTTTTTTTGTTTTTTAATCACACTCAGTCCACAACTGTGGTAGCGTCCTGATATTGCAGTCTGACATCAGTCTGGTCTGCTGGTGGTCCAGTCACCTGCTAATGATTTAATTGACACATATTGGCACCGCCTGGCTAACAAATGGTTTTCAAGTGCGGGTACAGCTCTGGGACCCAAGAGGGAGAATAGGTGCAGTTGCGTTTGCCTTAACAGTTTTTCTGCAGCCATCCACATGGCAAAGCCTGGCCTTGACTTCCTGCTTAGAGGACCATAATCCCAGTGCCTGGATATGCAGGATGATACTCATGACTAATTAAAGTCCTGGGCGGAGACTCTCCAGCACGCAAACTGGCACCGTAGTCTCACAGTGTTCCAGCTCCAGATCCATAGACAGCTCCTTGTGGGAATTACTTATCAAACGTAAAGACGAAGGCCATCAGTGTCACTTTGATGTTATTGTGGGGTTCTATTATCTGTTTAGCTGGCATGGTGGAGGTAGACAGCACTATCGATTTACATTGTATTAAATGTGACGTTTATAATATTTGTTATTGGATGTTTACGGTATGTTGTGCGATTCCAACCATTCTTTCCTTTTTTAACCATCAACTTTTCCATTTATATAGGAAAAGTTTGGCTTTTTGTTTACAGCATCACCATATCAACATAACATTTTAGTAAAATGGTAATAACAGAAATGGCATGAGAATTTCCTTTGAAATCCTTTGCTTCAATGTCAGTGAAGCCAACAATGCATATCACGATGCGGTGCTATAGTAAAAGAGACCTGTGCAAAGTATCTCTCTGTACTAGTCCGCTTCCTTATTAGGTCAAGGAGATTGGCTCTAATAAATAGGCTAAGTGGAAGACAGTATCTGAATAGACTTATCCTATATCCATGTTGGCTTAAGCATGGAGGGACATGGTTTGTGGATCTCAATTATAGCTAAAGTTGCATGCGAGTGGTTCAACAGCAGAGCTGTCTAGCCCACGTGAAAGCTTTGCAGATGCATCCTGTTTTCAAACCAGGGGGGTTCTCCTGAATCAGCCTTTCTGGAGAACACATCGGTCTGTGGGGATGCGTAGCTTAGGCTACCCACCCAGAATGGCGACTGTGTAGGCTGGGTTGTGTAAGAAAAGCAGCGTAGTGCTTAATTTGCATGTTCTCCCGTAGGATTTCAATTTGGTGTCATCTGTTTCTAGGTAGAAATGACGTGGAGGTCGTGTGATGGTCCCCGTCTCTCATTAAGACAAACCCAGTCTGTCTCTGCCTTAGTCCTATTATTACTGTATAGAGCAATCTGCAGGGGATCAATACTGAGGCCAACTGACAATGTTACGCACAATGACACTGCACTCAAGAATCATTGTGGTGTTGTCTGGAGATGTACAGTGCTGAGAGAGGCCTTGTGTTTAGTGCCCTATGAAATATGAAACAAAGCTTGTTACAAACAAAGGGGGCGGGATAGTCTGGTGGTCCAGGTGTTGGACTCCCAGCTGTAAGGTTGTGGGTTCGATCCCCAGAGTTTGCCTACCTGTATGCATCCTTGAGCAAGATGCCTAACCCCTATCTCCTCCATGTAAAAGCACCATGTAGTTGTAAGTCGCTTTGGATAAAAGTGTCTGCTAAATTACCCAACTGTAATTGACAGTACAGTGTACTAAGATTACATGCACTGGCTCTTCTTTATTTTATTTTATATTATTGCTTTTACCTTATTTCTTTTTCTTTTTTATGTATCTATTTTATAATTTTCTTGGCTTGATCATTGCATTATTCCTCTGTTCCCTTATTCTTTCCCCTAATGTTACTTTCTAATTTACTGTTCTATTGCTTACAATTGACTGTTTGACTATTTACTACAATTATAGTTATTAATACTAACTGGCCTGATTCCTGTACTATCTACAGTATACTACATCCTATTCAAAAGCTAGTGTGCATGAAGGTGTAGAAAGTGATATGCTATTGATTTAGTATCCTCACCTACTTGCCAGCATTATCATAATGGTATTTAGAGGTTAAAGGATTTATGTTGCCAACGCAGTCCTGTGGGATGACTTTGATGACTTTGGTCATAAGATTGTATGGCAATAGCTGTTTAACAGATAAGAAACATTAATTAGCAATTCTGTCTGTTGTCCGGTGTTCTTCTGTTTGTCAGTGAAACATCCATTTGGCTGTAGACTAATGTCCGTAGGCCTCACTGTGTAAATACAGGTTGAGTTTGGATGTGCCGTGAGGGGACAACAGGCATTCTGCTGCGCATACCACAGCTGAATGGGGTGTTTTGGATAATCCTGACTGTCACTGAACTCACAGCAAGTATAATGAAAGGCTGTTTCAGTAATGCAGCCAGTAATGATAGGGAATTGAAAAACATAACTTAACAACATAACATAACATAAACAAAAATAGCTTTGCGTATGCGGGCTTGGGCTAACCAAGATCAGCGAGACTGTCACTTTCGAGAGCTTGGGAGAAGCCCAAACACCCACTTCTCAGGGATCTCAGGGAAGTCAGGCTGCCAGAGTGCCGTTTGATCGTGAACAGCGCGACTTAGCCTGCCATGGACCTGGATTCCAGTCTGGCGTGGGAGTTTGATGGGAGAGTGTACCTTGTGTTTCAGATGAACGTCGTGGGAGTTTGAGGAAGTGTGCTGCTGCGCTGCCTTAGAGGATGCTCCGCGCCTGCTGACGGAGGACCACGGAGCCAACCCGAGTCCCAGAGAGCCGCCGTCATGTCCTACCACCAACACTATCAGCGGAGCCTGCACGGGCGCACCATGAGCTCGGAGGAGAGGAGCTCCACACCCGTCAACAAGACTTCCACTCCAACACACAAGAGCGCCTCTTCCTCCTCCTCGTCCCAGCGTGACAGCCGGCAGGTAGGCTAACCCGCATTGGGCCCTTAAATCAAATGTACCTCCATCGCAAAATAGGTGGGGCTCTGTTATGAATATAAGTGCCTATAAGTAGAGTGGTAGATCTGTGCGTTCCTGGAGCCATCACATTTTATTTCTGTGTAATGTTGCAATATTTAAAAAACATTTAAAGTGAATGATCATTTATTTACATTATTTTCTTTGATTGAAATTTTTTTCTAGTGTGAGTAAGGAGGTACTCGGCTTGGAAAATAATTAGGAATAATAAATAAGCAGTAGAGACTGGGAGCACTTAGCTAGTATTTTCGGTTGCTGCAGTTGTCTCCAGAGTGCCGTCATGGCCAGTCAAGACATCACCAGGCACTCAGGAATTAACACAGAAATTAGCCTATCAAATAATTAGCTGTCATCGTCCCACCTGTCCCAGTGTTGGAAGAATGACTTATACACCAAGATGAGTCTAACTACAGCTGTCAAGATGTCAGAGCCAGGTACTGTCACGATCCTTCTCTGAAACAGACCTGGTCAAGTAACTATAGCCTTACAGAGAGACAATGAGTTAGACACACTCTTATTTCAGCACAATCTACAGGGCAGGGGCTTAGAAGTTAACCCCTGCGGTCAGCAGTTTAACTACCCCCATACACACCCACACACACACAGCTCACTTCAGCTGGCTGCTGTGTCACCATACAGAAAAAGGACACTGGACTGGAATCTATGACATCACAGCTTTTCCGTTGGTACTAGCTGATGAATATTTCATGAGGGACGGTCAGATCCTTGGTGCTCCACTGAACATGTGGCATACAGGGGTGTGCCGTGTGGGAACTCAGCTCCTATAACCGTGGGAGGCGGCTCTACGAAGATAAAAGCGAGATGGTGGTTATTTGGGGGCCCGTTTGAGGCAGCTAATAACAGGCCTGCTGCTTCGCAAGCCGGACAGTTAACCCTTCATGCCCCTCTTTTATTATTGTTCTTTTGAGCTGCATGACTTTGAATTAAAGATTCAGGAGGACTTCTCATACCCTCTTCAATCTTCAAACTTGATTTTGTAAATGCATAATAGTCTTGCTTGCATTATAATAGTAAGACACACATTTGAATGAGCTAGCCATTAGCTCCAATGTGTTGGAGTTGAATTTAGTACCAC
Organism: Percopsis omiscomaycus; assembly: GCA_027575585.1. Taxonomy (NCBI): domain Eukaryota; kingdom Metazoa; phylum Chordata; class Actinopteri; order Percopsiformes; family Percopsidae; genus Percopsis; species Percopsis omiscomaycus. The sequence continues at coordinate 11,466 of JAODLI010046095.1, forward strand.
TGGGAGGTCTAACTACCTGTGTGTGTAGAGAGGCAATATAAGTAGTACTATTAAAGTAGAGGCAATATAAGTAGTACTATTACAGTACTACTATGAAGTATATATTCAATAATATGTCATTCATAGTGGCAATCTACAAGAAGTCAGGATCTATTTGTGCACTTTAGTGTGCCCTGCGGGGTGAGGTTTAGTTATGTGGGTTAGCACCCTAGGAAAACATACGTCCTCGGGAGGCACTCCAGAGGAAGCGAACACTTCCACGTGGTGAAGGAAGATTGAGCAGAGAGCATTTTATAGGGTAAGGCTTAATGAGATCCGGCCCACGCTCTCAGATCAATACATGTCACTTTCCTCTCTGCTGACGTCCACTGTGTGCTCTGGAGACACTCACAAGTGCAATTAGAATCACCACCTGTAGACAGACACACACACATACAGGTAGTCACAAGTATTTGTTTAGAAGGTCGCTGCAGCTTCGCATTTATATTCAACTGTCATTTCTCTGTGAAATTACGAGTAGCTGTATACAGTAGCTGTAAAGCAAACAACGTGGTGCTGTCTAATCTCAAGAAAAGGCTCCTTTGATAACAGCTGGCCAGATTGATGACAGTAGAGAAATAAACAACAGTTTTACACTGGCATAAAGTCTGATAGGGGCTGTTTTCATGATAATGACCAGAACACTGATGGAAGATGAAGCAATGATGGAACAGCGGTGCTGGAAACTTAACAAATCTGTTTTCTGACTGTCTGTGAGGATGTCTGTTCAATGAGGCACTTTTATTCATAGCCTTGGCGTTCATGCTGTCTAGTGATTTGACAGTTAGATTGATTGGTTATCCCCAGGTATTTCCATCTCATAGGTCTGTATCTGCATAACTCTGACACTAGCATTTTTATATGAGATATGTGTTCATCTAACCAGCTTTTATTATTTGCCCTGGGCAAAATATGTTCCATGTTTATTTTTCTTGCTTTGCTTGTTCCTCTCTCTCTCCCTGAGCCAGAGATACACAAACTGCTCGCCGGGCGTGCAGGTTGGAGCTCAAAATCAGTCGTGCTTACGATCTACTTGAAACACTGTTAATATCTCACAGCATTAGCATCCAGGCAGCATGGCAGCTTGTCTTCTCACAGAGTTATTGCTGAGCCAGCAAGAGAGGGCAGTGTGTTCCTGAGTCTGACCTCAGAACAATCGCTCAGCCATTATGTGTTGTGAGGACGCTCTGTAACATGCACTCATGCACGCGTTGATAGCCTCTTTCTGAGTGAAATTCATGGTTATCAATGATGAGGGCTGTTACTGCTTATAGTTCTTAACAACTGACTTATTACTCAAGGAACAGTGAGGAAATGTTTTATATTAAGAACAACCATTCTGAATGTTGTTTGACCTGTTTCATGTTTTAGCTTGGAGGAAAGATTATTTGGTAGCATCCCCTTGACTTCTAGAAGGGTGTAATTGTTGTTCCTGTAGACTTACCTATTCCTCCTAATCCTACTTCCTGGTACAGGCTGTTATCTGAAACCTGCTCCTTCCTCTAGTGTTCGTTCAGCGCAATCTCTACGGCCAACAGAACTAGGCTACTGCATTGATATTTATAGTGCTGATTTACGCGTAAAATGCCCCAAAGGAGCATTTGTCCTTTCTCCTGCTCATGGCCACGTTACCTGGAACAGTTTGATGCATTGCTGTATTGAGATGTCCACCACAGTACTGAGTGCCATTGCAGGCGGAGGTTCCCACAAGGTATGGCCTACAAGAAGATCAGTGCACACATAGGTTGTATGATGAACCTTTTCATTTATTTATTTAGTGTTTTTTTTTTTTATCTTCTGATTTATCCAGACAGGCCCATTATTGACAAAAAGATTCTGTCAGGTCCAGGAGTCTAACGTGTTTAAATCTTGACTAAACAAAGCATAGACAGCTCCTTATTCAGTCTGCCACAAGATCATTCAACAGGAGCTTAAACTTTTCCTTTTTTTGCAGTCCTGACATTATGGACAAATTAGTTTCCATTTAAGTATATACAGTATTTGAGTATATACATATTGAAGTGAAACTAGCGGACAGTGTTAACTGTTGTTTATTAGGAAGTTATTTATCCATTTGATTGCTTCTATGATTGCCTGAGCCACACTTAATGCAGTGCAGCATTGCTTTATCAAACTTAGACTGCCGGATCTCTCCATTTTGTCTCAGTATTGTTCCTTATTGTTTGTGATTCACACATTGCATTCGTGTTTAAGATGAAAACATTGACGTATTGGTCAATTGATTGCCGTTATTGTAACATTATGCAGTCGACTTGCTATGCTGTTAGCGCTGACCTTATCCCTTGGAGTATAATGAGCTTATGATTGTGTTTGGTGAAGGTGAGCTAGCTAGATTTTCTCAGAGTTCTGTGTCTCCATGGTCTATTTGCACCAGGCTAATAGCAACAGTTGCTAGGGGAGAATTACCTTATTAACAGATGGATCTTCTCACGTGGTCATTAGATTAAGCAAGCTGTTGTCTCCATGTCCTGTAAACCCAGGTCAAGTGTTTTCCTGTTCAAACAGCTTTGAAACTATTTGTTTTGCTGTACACAGACAAGAGCACACACATCAACACATGCACAGGTAGACTGTTAATGGGTAATAATCTGTAATTAGAAACGGAACTTAGTGTCCATCCTGGCTACGTTGCCATGGCTCCCAGTGTGATGTTCCACATGTCCCGACCTGACCCTGCGTCGCTCCACACCAGAGGCGGCTCTTTGATTTGCAGAGCCAACAGGAGCAGGAAGAGCGGAGTCAGGCGAAAGCTGATGGAGTGGAAACGCTGAGGGTGCAGGAGGAATTCGAATGGGGGCACATTTCTGTAAAATGTGTGCTACTGTCAAAGAAGACGGTGTTTCCCTTGTTGTTGTTTCCTGCTAATCAGGACATTGGTACGATTGCATAGTTTTAAATTCTGAACTTAAACATAGACGAGGTGCTGCAGAACTGTTTACAGAAGGTCTAAATTAATTTGGGCTGAAATGAAATGCCATACTTGCCAACATTGAGAGTTGAAATAAAATTGTTAAAATGGCATATTAAACTGTTATGTCAGGAAGCTTTATTTCTAGCATGGTTTTTATTTATTCTGTTACGATTTATGCTTCTCCTATTTGTCTTTGGAGGAGTGAGTAGATCAGATCTGACAGAGTGAGTGCTGTGTTTTTAATTCCCTCAAGGAGGCAGACAGCTGGGAGATCATTGAGGGGCTCAAAATCGGCCAGAGCAACGTCCAACGGCCAGATAAACATGAGGGCTTCATGTTGAAGAAGAGGAAATGGCCCCTGAAAGGCTGGCACAAGGTAGGACATGATGGGGTAATTATGTTACCCCCGGAAATGGATTTGTCTTTGTGGGGAAAAATAAATAGCTTCATTAACAGTCATTAACAGACAGTTGGATGTTTGTCTTTAGAGTCCATTGTCTATGGCAATGGTCTAAGTGCTGTTGCTTAATGAAACTTTCTGAACTCTTCTTGCCTTACCACACGTTCGTTTTTACCCTCATAGCCTAGCCTTTTTCCCCCAGGTTCTGTGCACAAGTATCTTGTTTTGAGATCCCCGCCGCCTCCAGTGTGAAATGCAGCATTAGCTTTGTGGTTACCCCACTAGAAACCACCCTCTCATTCTGAAGCAGATTTGAAAAACATAATCAGCATTCCCACAGCTGATTGCTGTTTCGGGGGTTGTAAACTGTCAGAAGCATAGTAAACATAATTAAGAAATTGTACAAGTGCTTCAAACACGTCATTGTTCATAACAGACTAGTTATTCAAAAAACTAAATTTAGGCCTAACACTGTTGCTGAGTGTACAATTCAATTGCTTATTATTTCCTGGTCATATCCAGTTGTTAGCATTACGTTTACATTATATACATTATATGCTCCAAACTAGCTATTGCATTCTTTTTATATAAAAAATTGTCAGTTGCTTTGCCTGTTCTAGATATTGAACAAGCATTGACGTCCTGTGCTCTTGATATCCTCTTCCTTATCAAATATGATAGAAATATCAAATAAGTCTAGGTTAGTTACAGTATCAGTGGTTGTCTTTGCCCAAGTCAGCTTCAGTTTGATATGTAGCACAGAAAATAATAAACAATTTTAATAACTGATTTGCAATGTAATAATAATATTAGTGTACCTTGTTAGCTAGTCTTTTCTAACACATTGTTTTTGTTCATATTTGTTTAAACAGCGTTTTTTTGTTCTGGACAATGGTATCCTGAAGTACTCCAAGTCTCCCATTGATGTAAGTAAGTCTGACTAGGAGCCGCACACAGTGAGATAGGGCCGCCTGGCCTGGCATCACCCTAGCATGGCAATGAGTCAGCAGAGACAACTGCAGCAAGGGTCACATTGTACATTGTGTTCCGCTTGCCATGTCTCTCAGTAGGAAAGCTCAAAACGACTATCCTGCTACAAAACTCTTCACAATATTGTGTTGAGCATTTTGAATACTAGAAGTTTGAGTTTTAGATGGATATTTTGCAAGTAGTATGGCATGATTTTGTGTTTTCCCTTCTAAAGTTTACTATTCTCCCTTAATATCTTGTCTTAGATTCAGAAAGGCAAACTGCATGGCAGCATTGACGTTGGTCTCTCGGTCATGTCAATCAAGAAGAAGGCCCGGCGCATCGACCTGGACACTGAGGAGCATATATATCACCTAAAGGTGAGTGTTCATAGTAGGTAGACAAAGAAGAAGGGGCAACTCCCTCTAAATGTGGCAGTTGAGTCCCTTTGCATTGAGACGTCACTCCCACCTCCCCGTAGGTCAAAGCCCCAGACATCTTCGACGCCTGGGTGTCCAAGTTGCGCCACCACAGGCTTTACCGGCAGAATGAGATAGTACGATCACCTCGGGATGCCACCATCCGAACATTTCCACCCGCAGCTGCTATGGACCCCCCACAGCCGGCCCCCACTGCCGGACATGAAGCCAAGGTGGGTCCCTTGCCCCTCCTACCCGGGTGTCTGTATCGTTTCCTCGGGTTAGGTAGATGTGTTCTTACTTATCGGCAGCTGAATTGAGCATGACTGTCTTACAGCTCATTTTTGTTCATTTACTGGCCTTAACATGTTCCCCTTGTGGAAAATCGTCTTCAGAGAGTTACTCATTAGTGGAAGTAAAATAAACCCAATCCTTATCCAACAGAGGTTAGTTACTGCAGGAAGTGTTAAATTAGTACCCTACTAGTAGTTTCCAGGATTTTAGACCATTTGGAAAAAATGTCTGTTACTGCTAATACTGTATGTATGAGTCTTAAACAGCCCACTGCTCTGAGCAGAATCCAATTACTTCAACGGGGGTATACCATAGGGAATGGACGGTTGCCTAGACCTGTATTTATTATAAGTCCCAAAGTAGCATCTGGAAAAGAGGAACTGTATCTCACAGTACAGGAGATGACAGACAGACATTAATACGAGAGGATTTTCTCAGCTTTGCTAAAGACCATGAATATACAGGACTGTCAACCTATCATTCTCTAAATTGTTTGCTCTGTGTTCATTCCTTACTACCGTATATTAGGGCTGGGCGATATGGACCAAAAGTCATATCCCGATATATTTAGGTTGAATATCGATATACGATATATATCCC
>JAODLI010046106.1:0-17118 GCA_027575585.1 Percopsis omiscomaycus
CAGGTTTACTACACGTACTGTATAACTTCGTTGTAATGCTGCTTTGGTCAATTACAACATAACAATTCAACACATAGTGCATGAGGATGTCCAACATCTTTTATAAATGAATTGATTATGACCGGGGGAACAGGTCATAATCAGGTCGCTAATCCCCGCTCCCGAAAGTTGACTGAGTTTACTTTTGCAGCTCCGCTTGGAGCAGTATCCAATGAGAGAGCAGAAACTAGGTCATATGCTCACAATCTGCCGCGTTGAACACAAGCAGCTAATCAAATGGAGTAAGCGATCATTTATAGCAGCAATATTCACAACCTCTTTGTTTTGGATTTTACCTTGTACTACAATTAATATCGCTAAAAATAAAATGTGTCAAATTCCATTGGGTTCCTTGTTGAGTTTATCTAAAGTAGCAATGATTAGCCAATATAACTTCTTAGGCAGAGGTAGCTAGCTAGGATAGCTAGCATAGTTAGATGGCTATGGAATGCCATTTAAGTCAATATTAAATAAATAAATGAATATGCCTATGAATTAAATCCTGACATACATAAATAAGGCAATACATAATTAGGTTTTTTATTTCAAAATTACCTTTTTTCAAAGGGCTACATTTATTTATTTATTTATTTATGTGAATATAAGGAATGAAAATAAATAAAAGGGGCTTGAAATAAATATATGTGGCATTATGATATAAGCAGTGATGGGAAAGTTCACTTTCTACATTAACTAGTTCAAAGTTCAGTTCACACCAGAATGAACGAGTTCACTGTAACGTTCATAAGGCAGTAATACAGTACGTTCAGTTCACGTTCGCCCAAAATATGAACGAGTTCATTAACTATCGTTCAATGAACGCGTTCAGGCACAACACTGGATATACTGTAAGTGTCTTGAAATAAATAAAAGTAGTCCTAAAAAACAATTTATGTTTTTATTTATATTTTTATACATTTTTATTTATATATGTATTGCCTCATTTATGTATGTCAGGATTTATTTCATAGGCATATTTTATTTATTTATTTATTTAATATTGATTTGAATGACATTCCATAGCAAGTCAATAACATCTTGTTTACGCTTTGTGGGTGTGACTTTTTTAGCGTGTCATGACCATTTATATCTATATAATGTGTTTATGATTAAACTGAGCTCATAGATCTAGCCTTTTAATTTTACTTTCAAAGTGCACCAGATTAATGCATTTAACTTTAAAATGTACAAAATCCAATTTCCACAGGAAGTTTTAGATCCATCTCAACACTAACCACAAAAATCCTTTGATCTGAAAAAAGACATATGTTATGTTTTGCAGAGGGGATTTCATTAACTATGATTCTGTCTGACATACATTGAGGTATTTTGGCTGATTAGAGTCCTTTTTCAAGTTAGAAATGGGGGCAAAGCTGTGCTGCAAATGTATTGTGGTTTGTTGTTGTTATTGTGGCAATAAGCCCCAATAAATTTTCAGCTACAGATCCAGAAAACACAACTGGTGAGTGGCTTGGCTCTAATACAAAAAAAATAGTAGGTTGACTCATGAATAACCACAAATACTAGATTTATTATGTCAATTTATAATAATCAGGTGGACAAACCAGGTCAAAAAAGTAATCCAATATTATTGCCATTTATTACATTATGCTGTTAGAGAATATTATGTAAATAAAATACACGATGCTTTTTGAAATTTGTGCTATCTTTGTCAAGTAAATCTAATGTTTAATAGGATTTAATGTTGTTTGTATGATAGCATGCTTAATGTGCAAGTAATATTGCATTCCGATATAGAACCATATTGTTTAAAGCTCCGTGTATTGCTAATTCACATTTTGTATTGCTCGAGATCTTTACATTGACGTGACATTGAACACACAGAACACACATTCTCTGCATTGCAGCAACAGTAAACTATGTAGTAAATGCACAGTTTAAGTAAAGTTACAGTCAGCCAAATTTAACTCTTGACAGCATATCTTGACAGCACTTCCTATCACTTCCCGTGTTTGTTTTGGATTCCAATGCATTTCTTTCAACAGGCTGCGATGTGTTACGTCCATATTGCTGCACTGGTTGCCGAGTACCTCTTCAGGAAAAGTAAGACATCTCCACCCATCCTCTCTCATGCACACAAACTCGAAGGGTGACATTGCACAGATCATTCCAATTGTGACCATTCCCTAACTGTATATGCATGATCACACAGGCCAACATGCTGAATATCACATCGCTGTTTCTGACAACGTTTTCTATTGTTTCCCTGGGCTGTTTTCAGATTTTTTAAATTTATTTTAGTTTTTGTCTTTTCCCATATTTCTTCTCATCTCATTGTACGCTTTCTTTGCTAATGTCCTAAACAAATATTATCTTGTTTATTTCTGTAGGAATGTGATAATAGGATGTGCAATGAGATGCAATCTGATTGCCCTGGTGTTGGCTGACTGCCCAACTTTTCAAGCCATGAATTTACTCTGTGCTAAACTACAGCATGTATTGTGTAGTAGCCCTACTTTCCATATTAGGATAGATTACACAGAAAACACCTAACCCCACTTTGTGTCCTTCACTTTTACACATGTATGTCTTCACCTCAATAATGGTGTAATGGAATTTTTCATCAAATACAAGTTACCTTGTGTGACCTTATTTTATTCTTAAGAAAACTTTTTCATATGACAATTCTAAGGTTGTTCAACCTCATATAAGTTCCTCTCTTGTAGGAACTTATTATAGTATAATTGTGAATGCTGTTTTCCTGCCAACTGCTGAGTCATTAGGGCAGGAATCAATCTCAACATTTACTGTCCAGTGTTTCCTCCAGTGTTTCCTCCTATGTAGGTTCCTCCCTGTTTATTGTTGTTTTGGTCCCATTTATGCTTTCAGTTGTGACTAAAGCCAGTACTCTGCTGTAAACTGTATAGAATTATTAATGTTTATTTATTAATTACTGTATCATTGTTTATCAGAACAAATCAGATTAAATAACAGTGGTACTAAATAGCAATATTAATCGATAAAGGTACACTCCTCATTTTGAGTGTACCACTTCAAACTTGGTTTGAAAAGAGCACCCCTTACACCTTTTATACAGTATTAGGTCAGATGAAACTAAATCAGTCAGTATTGTTCAAGTAATTGGCTCTTAGGCAACGTAGTGGTGCAACCTCCCTGTGACACACACACGACTGTTCGCACGGTACTTGTAGGTTTATCTGTGCTCTGCAAATGGCAGATGCATCCTGGTGCTTTGATTCTGATTTTATGTAGTACATGCCAGTGTGCAGATTGAGCTGTGGGAGGTTCTGACCAAAATGGCATGACTGTACCTCAGAACTATATTGGCATTTCCATGCCTCAGAAATGTCCACGTGCACAATTACTGCGCTTTCATTGCAGTTCCCTATCATGTGTGTTGTTGTTTCACTCTTTAGTTTGTCTTCATACTGTTTGATGAGGTCTGCCAGCGTGCCATTGTGCGTCATAAGTCTTGTATTGTAGTGAAGTCCATCTGCGTTTTGGTCCTGAACTCATTCCCATTGCGGCCATTCAACACCCGTTAACACTTGCTGTGGTGTGGGAAGTGTGTGCTTGTGGTGACACCGGGTGCAGGAGCGCAGGTGACATGCCTCACTTGTCTGAGAACAACACACAAGTTCAAGTTCAAAACTATCCTCCAATTTGCTGGACTTTACAACACCATTTTCTCTTAGGACTTCAAACCTCCGCTTTGCGTTTTAATGGTACTGACATTGACATGTTTTGCGATCTGATGGTCTTGGTGCTGTGACATAGAATGGACGTAAAGCAGAGAATGATGAATAACTGAGTTTGACAGTTGGTTCCTTCTTGATGAACGGCTTGTGGAGGTTGAATTTTGTGTCCGTCAGAATCATTCTCTGATGGTTTATTTTCTTCCGTGTTATCGTGTCCTGTTTGACAGTTGTCATTCCTGCAGCATTACGGTAGAAATCATGAACCACCTGAGTTATTGTTTGAATGTGGTTTTTTTTGTCAGTTGTCCTCCTCTTCCGCTGTGTGTTATGTTATGCTGTTTTGTCTTGTGGATTAGGCAATATTTCTTCAGAACCCTGCCTGACAGTCAAGTTGTTGTTCTTGTGAGCAGATTTTTTTTAATTCAGTTCTTGAATAACAGCATTGTAGCATCTGCTCTGTTTTTTTTCTTGGTGATTCTTGTGTTTTATTTCTAGTTTTCTCTCGTTGCCAACGCTTTTATAGTTTGTTACTATCCTTTATTACCACTTGAAGTTTATTTCTCAAAGCTTTCTTCTCTCGAGTATTTTGCTTCTGTCTACATGATATACATGAGTTGTATACATTAGCCATCTTGATTTCCCTCTGTTGCTAGTTACCTCTGGCCTCTACTTAAAATGTATGTCATATTTTAATATAATCTTTTTTATACAAAAGAGATGGTGTTGACACGTCATGGTTGGGACATGTCATGGTTGTGACAATTGTTATGGAAATTACAATTAACCACTCTGGACCAAGAGAACTGTTTTTAGTCTTAAGTTTATTCTTTGCAAAGAGGAGACGAGGTTCACAGGCAGAGTTCTAACGTCTGAATGGGAAGGGTCTCAACCCTTACAAATGTGGCACAGTCTTTTATACACATGATTAGGTCACAGGCAGGTCACACTAAATTAAAAGAAAACATTTCTCCATCTGGAACACCCTTATCAACAGGAGATAATAAAACAGACACAGAAGAGGAGAAGGGTGATGAGGATTAGTTCAAAGAGAAGCTCTGAACCCAGATGTAATTAACATTCCAGAACCCCCCTTTCACACACAGACTAAGTGGCTGTGTCCTTAACAAAGCAACTGTCTAAACATAGAATTGTAAAACACAGAAATATAAAGATAGTATATAGTTAAAGATGAAATTTTCCAATACACACTAACAATATCAACACATATGTAAATAAATAAGCAAACTTACAGTAGCCTGACTGACCTTGCTGCATGTAGTAGATCTGGAGGTCCTCAGGAATATAGTTGACCTTGTGGTTGCCTGATTTTATTGCTATTATCGGCATTTATATTGTCGGTGGTGACAAAAACATGGTATGCATTTTGAGCAACCACAAAATGAGAGTAAATATTGCTGAACATTCACTGCTTTTAGTTTTATAGAAACTTTTCACTCTGGTAAGTATACTATGAATTTTAAAAACATTTTTTATTGTTTATAAAAAGTAACTTTTTACATGTGTGCAAAAGACCCTCAGATGATCAACCCTGATTATTTTTATTCATGAAAATGTTGTTTATTTTCAACAGAATTAGCACTTTTCTTAGTGGGACATGTTTTCACCAAATTCTCAAGAATGCGTGAAAATACATTTCTATATGTCTGTGTGGCTTCAAGTTTTGTGCCTTATTACCTTATTTATCTTCCTAAAATAATCACATTGAGCTGCTGTAGGTAGGATTTGAGCTAAAAAAGAACAAAAGAGAGTAAAATTTTGAAAATCAACAACCCAAAAACCCACCCTCTCCTCTGCTCCCTCCCTCTGTAGCCCGTTGGTCTGCCATTGCGAAGCGCCAAACCTGTTGTAGCTGTGTGGGTGCATTCATGTGATTGTCAGGCAAGGTAGATTTGCCTGACCAATCAGGGAAAAGAAGCCCTTTTTTCTGGCACTGTCAAAAATCGAAATCGACTTATATAGAGGCTGGATGTTTCGAGTCATTCAACTTCACACACCCTCACCCAGGTGGCCCGACCGGGAGTGATTAGTTCCCGGCATGTGTCCAAGTAGCGTGTGACCACGTGCCACCCCTCTTGATCCACAGCCATCGTGAGGACTTTTCTGCTGCCGTTGTTGTAGCCCTGATGGCCTTATTTCTGTGGGCACCTGTGACAATCAGGAGGTTGTATACTTAACAACTAGTGTATATATAGTGCTGCGATGTTCTCAACTATCAGTTTAAGCACCTGGTTATGCCGTCAGCGATAGCGACCTTCACGTAGTGGATATGTTCCAGTGTTCCTCTGCTTGGACACAAGGGGCATGCTGGTGAGTCCACCTTACCCTAGCAGCAAAGGTTGGATGTGCTAAGTAGAACATCATGCACGGACTGAATAAGGAACTTTATGCGGAGGTGCTCTGCTCTCCATAGCTTGGACCAGGAGATCTTGCGATCCAACGCCTGTTCCCATCTCGGCCATGGACCCTGCTGCCACATCCCAACCATTGGACCAATTGGCACTTCTCCCTGCACTAGGCTTTATTGTAGCGAGTTTTTGGGATACTACCTAACCCAGCTCGGTCTGATGCTACTTTCCCACAAGTCCGCTGTGGCAAAGTCCTCTGCCTGGTCCACTTGCACACTGATCGATAGTTTTGGCTTGTTCCTGTGGCCATACAGGGCAATGTTGCTCAGACTTTGTGGCAAACCCAGCCACCTGAGGAGGTGATGGCTGATCCTACTCTCAAAGCCTTCCCTTGTGTAGATTGGGAACTTGTATACAAGGAGGGGCCATAGTATCCTGGGAAGGATGCCATGCTGGTAGATCCAGGCCTTGAACTTTCCCAGCAGGCCGGTCTTGTCCACCGCTGACAGACATGTCTCCAGCTCCTGGTTTGTGGCCTTGATGGAAGCGGAATCCTTTAGAGAGCAGTTGATGGTCTTACCGAGACTTTTGACAGGTTAATTCTCAGTGAGTGAGGGAATCTGTGTGCCTCCGAGAAAGAAGCGGAATCGGTCAGCCACTCTCCCTCTCTTGAGCAGAGACCTGGAAGCACATCCGAGCCCAGGTGATTAGCTTCTCCAGGCCCTGGAGAATAAATCTGCCCCCCAGGAGCCCAGGTGAATAGCTTCTCCAGTCCCTGGAGGATCCATCTGTACCCCGGAGCCGACGTCGTTGTCACTGTCAGGTCATCTATAAAGGCTATGATCGGGGGCTATTGGACTTCAGACCTGGTGAGGGGGCCTCTGCACTCTTCTGATTTCACCAGCATATTCATGGCCAAGGCATAAAGGATCACTAAAATGGTGCATCCTGTAATGATGCCTTTCTCCAGCCGGTGCCACTCTAATGTGTCAGTCCCGGAGGTGACCCTCAACTTGAAATTATGGAAGTAATGAGTTCCCTGATCTTGCCTGGGACATGGGGTTGCTCCAGTGCTAAGTTCACCAGCTTGTAGGGTATGGACCACAGAACCGCCAGGTCCCCTTTCCCTTCTTGTGCTTCCCAGAGCAGCTAAGTGACCTCTCCTGTGTGCTAGAGACATCCAGGCACACCTGGGATTCCACCCATCTCTACTGAGGTGTCAATGTATTTGTTCTTCAGGAGATACTCTGTCAAGCGACGATTCTAAAAGATATCCTCCCCTCGTCACTGAGCATTGAGATGGTCCTAATCTGCTCTATGCTGAGCAAGTTCTCCTCCTTGGGAATCCACATACCTTCTGTGAATCTCCACTGATGGGCTACTCTCCCACTCCTCCATATAACCTCACGATCTTTCATAGTCTTTCATAGGAGCCTGGGGAACATTTTACATTTTACATTTACATTTACAGCATTTAGCAGACGCATTTATCCAAAGCTACTTACAATACATTTGTCAACAGTGGAACTGGTTAACCACCAGTTTTTGCAAGCAAATAACATTATCCTAGAATAAGTGCAGTATCATGTCACAAGGTTACTTCACTTTTTAGAACATTACTCGAAAGTTATCATTCGCTCCTCAAAACAGTCAATAATTGCAATAATCGAAAGTTATCATTCACTCCTCAAACAGTCAATAATTGCTAACAGCCTAAATTGTGCTTATTATTTTAAGAGCTGATCTAAAAGAGTAGAAAGGAGTGAAATTTTATTTACATTTATAAATTTTTTTGAAAGGAGGATAGAACAAGGATTGTTATAGTGGCATTATAGTGTTTGTGGGATTGATGCTATGAGGTAGAAAGATCGATGGCGAGGTACCGAGATGGATTTCTGAAGAGGTGGGGTTTAAGTCTCTTGCAGAAGATTGGTAGTGACTGCTGTTCGGACTGCTGCAGGAAGCTCATTCCACCATTACAGCACCAGGATAGAGAAGTGTCTGGATTGGGCTGCACAACTCTTACTCGCAGCTTGTAGTGATGGTGGTGCCAGTCTGCCAGTCGAGGTGGTAGATCGAAGTGCTCTGGCTGGGGCTTGGAATCTTACTATTGCTTGGAGGTAGAGCGGGGCAGTTCCTTTTGCTGCCTTGTAGGCCAACACTAATGATTGGAATCACATGCGGGCTGACATGGGAGAACTTTGGTTGGTTGAATACTAGATGTTGGTTTAAGAATTGTTGTAGTGTTTTGTATATGTGGTTTTGTTTTACACTGAACAACAACCAGAATAAGAGCTTTGCGCTTTAATGTGTAAACTTTTCAGGTTTTATTGTACTCATTAAAACTTTCATTTCAATCACAATTCCAATCACAAAATAAACTAAGCCAATACATACTGTACAGTATATATAAGAATAATAATCATTAAAACAAAAAGTATATATATATGCTGTAGATATACATTTTTATTTTTTCACTTTTTTTCATCAGAGCTATTCCCCAGCGGGCTTGCCGCCTTTAAGAAGATCACCTTGAATATTGATGAAGAGGCAGCCATGAAAGAGGACACAGGCATGCAGGATGTCTATTACACAGAGGTGAGTGACATTCATCTGCCTAAGAGGAAAAAAGTGAGCTAGCTATACTGTGAAAAGTGCATAGTAATCTGTGCATAGTGATGTTTTCTCTCAGGGATTAGCCAGCTAGCTAGCTAATGTTAACGCTCCCCAATTTCTAGGAGGTCCTGGTGGAGCACCTTGAGGTGTGTGTGGAGGCACTGTGGAAAGCCGAACGCTATGAACTCATCACACACATCGCCAAGCTTCTTATTCCTGTCTACGAGAAACGTCATGAGTTTGAGGTATCTTCAGCAGCAGTCAATCAAATACTACAGTATTTTCTTCTTTTCATCTTTAAAAGCACTTGCACTTAAAACTTCAATTTAAACTATGCACAAAAAGTAATGAAATTTGTGTTTAGTAGATTATTTCTTTGTTGTAACAATGCTTCTTAGCAATAAATCTTATACCATTGGAAAGCCTGATCATTTCCCTTCCCTAAATGGTGCCACATTTGTAAGGAACATGCATTTGTGGGATGAGCAGCAGAGCTGAGTGTGGGTGGCGCAATGCCAATGCCAAACAGCTTTTCTTTGTTGACTCTTGTTTGGTGTTGTTTGGTGGATTAGGTAATTGAAGTCTGAAGTATTTCACAATTAATTCATTTAACAAAACAGGAGAAGAACCATACGCAGCCACAACAGCCTGGCACCTCCTCCTCATGCTGGTCACCAGCCTGGTCACACACTGCTGTGGGATGGCATCTGTGGAATGGCAACCAGCATTTGTCGAAAGTCAGCCAACGTGGTTGTGTTGGTCACTCTAGCACGAACAACACGCCCAAGCTGATCCCACAAGTGTTGGGGTTGAGGTCAGGACTACTGGCAGGCCATTCCATCCTCTCCAATCCACCAAACAACACCCCACAAGAGTCAACAAAGAAAAGTTGTCAGAGAAGAGAAGATTTGGCACATTTTTCATAGGCGCAACCCACATACTCAGCTCTGCTGCTCATCCCACATGCATGTTCCTGACAAATGTGGCACCATTTAAAAGGGAAATAATCAGGCTTTCCAATCGTATAAGATTTATTGCCAAGAACCTTTGTTACAACAAAGAAATAATCTACCAAACACAAATTTCCTTACTTTTTGTGCATTGTGCATTTATGGACCTGGGTTTATGGAAGAAAAACTTTTTAAACTGTAATACTCCTGTGGAAAGTTTATCCAATTGACTTTCCTTTCACAAAATACTTTGGCTTTGTAATCTGCATTTTGCCTGTGGGTACCTGCAAACTAATCCCATATCTTCCATGTTCTACTGCTGTATGACCCACAGTGATGACATGTTCAAGCCTTAGTAAGAGCTACAAACATATATTGTGATTTCCTACAATGGTATGCATTGTAGGAAATCACAAGATATGTTTGTTATGCATGGCAGCTCCTGAAAATGAAAATGAAAATGAAAATCAGAAACACACACAGAACCATTAAATATTCCCTTGTGTGTCCTCTACAGAAGCTGAGTCGTCTGTATGACACCCTGCACAGGGCCTACAACAAGATCATGGAGGTCATGCAGTCAGGCCGCAGACTGTTGGGGACTTTCTTCAGAGTGGCTTTCTATGGACAGGTGAGGTTCACACATGACCCAAATAGGCCCTGTTCTAACAGACAGAATTTGACATAAACGCTGCTTAGTGGATGTGATATATCTAGCAGTGCCTGCCCTGCAGGATGTTTATATGTAGTTTGGTTATTTGTAGAGTGAGTCACTTAACCTCCAGCTGGAGCTTTTCTATATTCTTTAGTACCCATTGCTTATCTAGACTGCGGATGAGCCTTTAGTTTATTACACTCCTCAATTGTGTTATAGCAGCCCCACAAACCCCAAATGTCCTCCCCAGCCAAGTGTTTGTATTTTGAAACTGTGCTGTTAAGTATGGATGGCTGTAGCTGGAGGGGTAGAGAATCCTAGGCGTGCTTTAGGGGGAGGAGTAGAAAGAAGTGCCAGCCAGCAGGTCATGGTTTCAAACCAAAACGTTTTTGCAATGCTGGTTTTGACCATGGGCAAATTGAGGAGTGAACCTTTAATCTCATCTGAATTTTCTTCTGTATTTTATATGTTTGTCTTGTGAAGAGTGTTTCAGTAGGTATCTTGATCTCCTTGATTTACTAATCATTTGTATCTGTACCTGCCATGAAAAAAAGCAGTTGTCAGCCTGTAGTACATATTGCTTCATATTCTATCTTGATGTTTCAGCAGTTACAGCAAAGAATAAAGGGTTTATGTAATCTGAAGAGGTCAATTATATATTCTATGCACAATGTATTTGCAGGGGTTGGCTCAAGTTTTTTACACCTAAGGATTTCCCTGTTTTGGGGACCTGTTTTGTCTCACAATGCTAGCAAACCATATCCTCTTAATCAGGTGAAAAGTCTGTGTAAATGCAAAACTATACATTGTAAAAATCGAAAGTATTATTGTCATGGGGCTATAAACTAGGTGGCCAAGATTAGTTAAATCTGCTTCAAATCCATAATTTAAAAAACATGCTACATATACAATATGCTAATTTAGCCTCGACAGTTTCTTCTTATAAGCAATCTTGTATTGCAAATCGGAAATGTCTGTATCTGTTGCACCCCGCAATCTTGTGCCAGTTGGACGGCCTCTACTTTCGCTGCACTAAGATCTGTTTTCCTGTGTAAACAATGTTGTGCATGCAGGGCTTTTTTGAGGAGGAGGACGGAAAGGAGTACATCTACAAGGAGCCCAAACTCACTGGTTTGTCGGAAATCTCACAGCGACTGCAGGCCCTCTACGGGGACAAGTTTGGAGCGGAAAACCTCAGGATCATTCAGGATTCTAACAAGGTGCAACATCTGAAAGAGAGAGGTTGGGAGGCTGAATCAATATCCCTTACCAGGACGCCTGACCTTTTTGGCTCCTTAATATCATTACATAAAAACACACCATTTGGAATTGCAGCCTTCCTTTTATATTATTTGAGGAAATAATTATTTGTCCAAGAAACTTGTCCAAGAACTGCTCAATATTCCCTCTGCGGAGCTCTGTTGGCGAGTTGAAAGGTAGTTTGAGGGACTCCTTGCTCTGCTGGCTGTGGAAACCTTGCTTTTAAGGTTTGTTTAGGCATCCAGACAGGCCACTGCTTAGACATGTGCAGTAGCAGCAAGCTTTTCAAGGAGGATTGTGTTAATAGTACTGAGAGGTATAAAATGTTTAATCAGCTGTTTTTGGATTACAATTTGAAGTCATCTGAAAGTGCTGTCCCACAGGGTAATGAAGTGTAAATAAATCAAGGACTTTTACAGTTGTCTATTTGCTAAACCATATTAGTTTTTAGTAGTAGTATTGTAGTAACTACATTAATACATTGTCAACGTATTTTTAAGTTTTACTGCTTGCCCATAGGTCAATCCCAAAGACTTGGACCCAAAGTTCGCATATGTCCAGGTAACCTTTGTAAAGCCGCACTTTGAAGAGAAAGAGGCACCGGAGAAGAAGACGGATTTCGAGAAGTCACACAACATCAACCGTTTTGTATTTGAAACACCGTACACGCTAACAGGGAAAAAGCATGGTGGCGTGGAGGAACAGTGCAAGAGGAGGACCGTACTCACAAGTATATAGATAACACTAACCAACACACATGTACACACACTTAAGACCTGAATGCTTACAGGTGTTTTCACAGTATCGCATGTCAAACAAGTTGTATACTTATTTATTCAAAGAGAATAAAGGCTTTGCATATCATCATGCCATATTATGTACACAGTAATGCGCTTTTTTATCACAATCCCAGTTGCATCTGGATAAAAATCCTATTAACCTACAACTACTAGAGTTTGGTGCACCAGTGCTAACCGTCTTTCTATTGGCTGGTGGTAAACTTCACATTTGTCTCAGGCCTTATTAACAGATCCCTCTCTACTGTAAACAATGACATAAACAGATGGGTAAATATGACTGAAAGTTTTAGTGACATCCATACAGTGGCTACCAGGGCCTACAGCAGTAATGAGCTATACACTGGATGGGACACATTTACACAGTACAGCTGCTCATTATTTTGTTTGTTATCATAGCAGCAGAATGGATGATGACAGAGGTTCTCATCTGATCTGAAGCAGCTGAATAGTTGTATTGTTGTCATCCTTTTGAAACGGTATCTGTTGCAAAATTGTCAACTTTTCAATGCCTCAGGAAATGTGTCCTAATTACTTGTCACTCCAGTTATGTAATGAGCTCTAAGAGTAATTATCTTATTCTTCATTATTCATTATTGTTATAAACTCTAATACAGTGTGTGCTCTTCATTGTCTGTCTATTTCAATTGTATACTGCTGTTACACACCTGACCACCATGAAATAGGGCTTTCTAATTTTGAGCCATTTTCAAAAGAATCTTTAATTTTTGCCAAAATGTGGTTTTCAGGGTAAATTATTATTATGATATTTTTAAAAAACGCCATGATTCTTTTCTCTCTTTCTGTTTTCTGTGTCTGTCATTCCACCCACCCTGTTTCCCCGGCTTGGACTCGTCCTTTCCAGCTGCCCACACCTTCCCATATGTGAAGAAGCGTGTGGAGGTGGTGGCCGAGCGGCAGGTGGAGCTGAAGCCAGTGGACGTGGCCATTGACGAGATGAAGGCACGCACGGCCGAGCTCAGCAAGCTTTGCTCCAGCCAGGAGGTGGACATGATCCAGCTGCAGCTCAAGCTGCAGGGCTGCGTCTCCGTGCAGGTGAAGACGGAACTCACGCAGTCATACATCACCGATTGGTAGACCCCTCAGTTGTGTTATAGTGTGCCCAAGAATCCCAAATTTCCAAACTGTTCCATTGCATCCGTTTGGAAAGACATGGATGCCTGCAGCAATGTTTTGTTTATTAGACATCCGACAGCTATGTTTATGTTTATAAATGTTCCTGCAGCAGATACATTACAGTAGATATTAGTCAGTATACACACTTAAGCAGATGGACAATTTGCAAGACAGCCAGAAAAGGAGCGATTCGTGAAGACAAAAGGACATAAGGAATGAAGGAGTTTCTGGTCCTCTGTCATTCATTTTAGCATTCTAAAGTGCCGCCCTGAGGGGAGCCTACAAAATTCTTCCCGCAAGGTGTGGCCAAGGCAGTGTAAGATGGCATTGGCCTTTGTAACAGCGGTGTGTAATGGACGAGAGTAAGCGCGAGCCAGCGAAACACACACACAAGCGGAGTTCCCGGTGAAACGCTATTCAGCGTTGTTTTAATAACAGAAAATACACACACACACACAGGGCATAAGCCAAAACTATGCCCAACAACTCCTGGGGTTGTTGGGGAAACTAAATACTAATGGAAACTAACGACTAATGTCCTGCACCTGTGGGGCTAATCCTCCACAGGTGCGCTGTGGGGGAAGGAGGTACGATGCGCGCATGGCCCGTGAGCGCGCCGATCGTGACAGCCTTTCTGAGCACATGCCTTTTAAAGACGTCATTCAGCTGGGGTTGGCCCCACCCCAATGATTTTACTGGCCACTTTCACAAGTCCATCTAGTCTGTTCCTATTGTGCAGACTCACATTTCCATTATAAGCCACCATACAGAATGTCAAGACAGATTCAATAAAACTCTTACAAAACTTATATATAGACTTATTTACATTATAATCTCTCATCTTAAAAAATACAACTGCTGTTGCACCTTCTTGCAGATACTATTGATATTAGCCTCAAAATGTAGTTTGCTTTCAATAACAGTTCACTTCAATAACTTGTGGGATCAAATTGTCCTCAATCTCAATGTCAGTGTCCTTGATGATGTGTGTTCTGAGGTAGGAGACGATCTTCTAAAATCAATTACATATCCTTTACAGCATTTAGCAGACGCTTTTATCCAAAGCGACTTACAATAACATGGTGCAGATAGGGGTTAGGCATCTTGCTCAAGGATGTTTACAGGTAGGCCGACTCTGGGGCTTGAACCCACGATCTTCCGGTTGGGAGTCCAACACCCAGACCACTAGACTATCCTGTCCCCATATCCTTGGTTATACATACATTTAAAAAAAAAAAAATAACATTTTTTTAATAATTTCTTTGTCAGGGACAATGCCAAAAAAGCATGTAGGATTTCTAGCCAAGGCTAATTTGCGACCCCTGTCCCTGTTTAGGCTTTTCTGCTTTTATTGAAATAAAAATATATGAATTAAAATAGGCACATAGGTAATGTGATAATTACATCACATTACAGTCATTTACATCATATTACAGTTATTAGTTGCGTATGTGTGTGTGCTTGGTGTATGTTCACTAATTCATGGTAATATATGTGTATGTGCATTTGTTTATAGGTGTGTGTGTCCATGTGTATGTGCGTAGTCTTTATGAATATGTATGTATGTCTATCTATGGGTCTATTACTCTGTCTATTCCTCTATCTGTACATGTCCATGTGCAAGTGTGCGTGCACAAGTTCATGATCCATGATTGCAGGTTTGGTTTGGTTTCAGCCAGTGTTTCACATTTTTTATGGAAGCCCATTTTCGTCCAATGTGATGAAAAAAAAACAAATTTTGAGATACTAAGTCAAAATATTTAGAAAATTTCTCATTATTTTGAGATACTAAGCATCGTTATTGATTTTCGTTGAATGGGAGTTGCAGTTGCGTAAAATATGTAATTTTTTATAAGGAAGTCCGTATTCGTTTAAGTGGACAGTGATATTTTCAGTGCAAGATCTCTTTTTTTCATTAACTGGTGAATAACATTATTTAGCCAGGGTAAAGAAACTGTCGCATGCATTTAAAACTGTGTGTATATTTCGCAATGAGTTCTATGAGTGTTCAAAATGTTACAGCAGTTGTCCAAGTCATTGGTTTGTAAAATGTCATTCCAGTCAAATTGTGGCATTTTATTTTTGGGAATGACAGCAATCCCTGGTTAATGTTCATTCGTAAACATTGGTAGACGCTGTTGTATTTTTAACAAAACAGCCCGTTATTTAGTTATATGTCCTTGTAACTCGTTCGGGTCTGTTTGTCACTATCAGCTAAATTGTGGTTTTACTCATTTGAGTGATTCCTGTTGATCCCTTTACCATTATGTTTTGACATTAGCATTTTTAGCTTTTTTTTGCAAAAATGTAATTAAAATATCCAAAGAAGAGAGATTCAGTGTGACAATTTAACAGTTGAAGCAGTTCATATAAGTCATGATAAAAAGAAACATCATATGATATGGTGGATTGTGGAAAATTCATCTTGGGGGACAATACTACATTTAAGGCTAAACATTTTAAAGATGTGTCCAGTTTGATTTTGTTACATTTTTGTTACAAGTGTCTCTGACATAAAACGAGTAGGTCAGAGGTCTTAGGTCTGATTTTTCCTAGTTCCACCTTCACTGGAATGGAGGGTAAAGACTCTTGGCGA
Organism: Percopsis omiscomaycus; assembly: GCA_027575585.1. Classification (NCBI taxonomy): domain Eukaryota; kingdom Metazoa; phylum Chordata; class Actinopteri; order Percopsiformes; family Percopsidae; genus Percopsis; species Percopsis omiscomaycus. The sequence goes on from JAODLI010046106.1 coordinate 16,097, forward strand.
TTTGGCATGAGAGAAAAGTTTTATTAATAGCGGTCTAGGTATTGGTCTAGATGTTGGACTCCCAGCTGGAAGGTTGTGGTTTTGAGCCTCAGAGTTGGCCTACCTGTAAGAATCCTTGAGCAAGATGCCTAACTCCTATGTGCTCCATGTAATAGCAGTATGTAATAGTACATCGCTTTGGATAAAAGCGTCTGCTAAATGACATAATTGTAATAGTAACGTGAGTTCCATCGAGGGACAGATGTTTGCCAAACATCATGTAAGAGTAGGGAAAGGAGAGCTACGGTTGATTGTCATCAGCATAAGAGTAATAAGAGAAACTGAGAGATTTATTGTAAAGAGAAAAGGGCCCCAACACAACACCTATGTTTAAAATGCATGGTTTAGCTGGTGACCCATTCTGTGGGACCTAGCAAAACACTGTGTTCTGTGGTATCTCACTCTCATTTGAATTTCAGGTGAATGCAGGTCCCATGGCCTATGCGAGGGCATTCCTGGATGAAAGCAAACCCAACAAGAAAGCAAAAGACCTAAAGGAGATATTCAGGTAATTATACATTGTCCCAGAGCACGTGTTCTTCTCTGTCTTGGTGCGAGCTCCTGGCAGCTGTCAGAACAGCAGAGTCACTACCCACCTTCCGCAGAAGACTCAAGACCCACCTCTTGAGAGACTACCTGGACGCCACACTCTTCCACCTCATAGCGCTACCATTACCCATATTTGTGGTCTATTTTTTGCATTTAAAATAAAAATCCCATGTTGATATGCTACTAAGTGAACTATGTGGCCATGATGACTGCAGAGGTCATTAGAATTATTTACTTACGATGACTGGTGTAAGACCTATACAGCTATTGACAAATATACGTATTGTAAGTTGTTTTGGATAGATGCAAACGTGTTAATGTTAGCATAGGCACTCTGCTACTATTCACATTGAAGCTAACTGCACTCTCCTGTGCTTCTGTGTGTGTGTGTGTGTGTGTGTGTGGGGGGGGGGGGGGGGTGGGTTTGTGTATTT
>JAODLI010046117.1:0-17118 GCA_027575585.1 Percopsis omiscomaycus
GTGGATATATATATATATATATATATATATATATATATATGTTCTTGAAATGTGTGAATGTGCCATTTGCTCTGTAATAATAATAATTGGATATTAGAAAGAAAATAAATGACGGTTGTGTCCTCTGTGTATGGTGTGATAGTAAATGTACATCTACAGCTCAAGATTAGTTATTCATTAGTAAGTAGTTGATGACTATTATGTCTCAAATCCTCGAACCCAGACGCTATATTAAGATTAGTTATTTTAGTGATCCTAGGCCTTGAGACATTAAAACATTTACCCCTGTCTTTTATAGTAAGTGTTAACTTCCTTTGTGACCAGGTTACACTTGCACCTTGGTGGATTGCTATTACAATGGCACATCATGTGTTCTCTATGCCTGTATCCTGTATATACTAACCATTTATGACATTTGCACAATTGTACTGTTTATTGTCTTTAGTAATTAATCTCAATAATGTAATACATTTTTAACCTGTAGTAATGTGAGTCATTTACAGATTTCCGTCTGTTGGATCCATTCTGACTGGGAGACAACCAGAAGCTTTAATGACCGATTACAGCTACCTCTGCAATGTGACATTTACAGTACAAATCAGTCTCCTCTCTGCAGGGGATGAATCATGTGGTGAAGGAAACATACGCGTCTTTTCTCGGGCCAGACAATGTTAAAATGTATTTTCCCTATCACCTATATGAGAGATTTATTCTTTGGTGTTGGTGAGGGCCAACACATTTCTCTCCTTACTACCAGGGGGCCAAATTACAAATCAGCACTTTCATATAGTTCACCTTACTGTTTCTTCATTACTGTAGGTAATAAATGTAAGAGGAATGATGTGTGTGTTTAATAACTACTAAAATTTCAATATTTGCTATTCAAATTCTATTTTAAATTAATAAGCAGTGCTACTTCACATATTATCAAAAAAATACATTTTGGTTTTATTACCTCTCAAAACTTTGAGAATTATTTTCCATTTAAATGACCTATTTTTAAATTAAATCAGTTAATCAGTCAATCAGAAATGCCCTATTGTAACTACTGTGTTTACAGGTGGCGAGAGAAAACGCAAGCCAGAGGAAACCACACGCAGACCGGTGAGCGGTGAACTCACACAGCGTAGTTTAATGCACAAAAACACAAAGTACAGGGCATCAATGCCGAACAATGACCAACAGGGTGGGACCTTCTGGTGGCATTGGCTCTCCAGCGGCTGGACCAGGCTTTGGCCCTAGTGGCGAGAGCAGGCTGGCGGCGTAGGCGACAAGCACCCCCGAGAGCTCTGACTAAGGCGAGGCGGAGATGGCGGAAGCCTCCAGGCCCCTTGCATGGCCGAGTGTCCTTTCATTTCTAGTTGTTCTCTCTCTTGTCTATCTGTTCTCTCCCTTTCTCGTGCTAAACCTTCCTCTTCCTGCTTTCTTTCCATTTCTAGTTGTTCCCTCTCTTGCCTATACTCTCTCCCTTTCACGCACTAACCTTTCCTCTTCCTCTCTCCGCTTCCTCCTCCGTCTCTCCTGCTCCTTTTGCATCAGCGAGAACCCGTGAGCGCTCGCAGGACCAGCCGTTCGTGTGCCGGCGGGCGGCGCCCCCTCCAAGACATCCTCCACCGATGAGGCCTCGCTAAGAGCGTCTGCAGAAGCTAACCCCGTGGAACCGAGGGAGAATGAAGTGAGGTTCTCCCGTACTCCGGCATGGCCGAACTCCACAAGCAGCAGCTCTCGCAACTCTTGGTAAGAGCGGTGCTTGGCCGGCCCCCTCCCGCAGAGCGCTTGTGCCCAGCTGTTTGTGCGTCCGGACAGGAAGAATCCCAACACCGTTCCCCGGTCTGCCATGGCGGTGTGGGAGTATTCAAACCACCCCTCCAACCTTCCCAGGAACTCCTCCACGGAGTCCCGTGAGCCGTCGGATATCCCACGTACTCCTCTTCGGGATTTGGCACGGTCTTCCGTGCGCCAGCTATCGAGCTCCTCGACCCGCCGGGTATAGGCATTAGCTCCGCGTACAGCGCCGGAGAGATAGGTGTGCCGACCCATGAGGATCCTCCACCGTCGGCGGGCAGGGGTGCACGGAGTCGTCGCGGCGCAGCGCCACACTCAGTGGTCGGCTTTCGCGCCAGGCATTTCCCACGCCTACCTCTGGGGCACAAACTCTCCTCCGGCCGCGGCTCCGGTAAGCTCCGGACGTCCCATTCCGAGGTCCGCCTGTCCATTTCCGCGGAGCAGAGTCAGGGAGGCGAGCTGGTGTCAAATGACCACGCCGCCCAGTCGTCCTCCTCGACGCTGCTGAGAAGGGGAAACATGCTGCGGGGCGTCTCTCCTGTTCCCCTTCGCACCTGCCCTGGCGACGGGAAACAGATACATCCCCCTCCGGAGGCACTTCCGCAAACTGGAGGGAACGGGGGGTGGCGGTCGCCCCAGCCGATCCCATAAATCGTCGGGGCAGGCCAGGAAAGCAAGCGACGGTGCGGTGGAACGGCGTGTCGCTCTGGCTGCTGCTCTCTTTTTGCGGTTGGTCATTCTGTAACGATGCTGTTTACGGGTGGCGAGAGCAAACGCGAGCCAAAGGAAACCACACGCAGAACGGGGAGCGGTGAACTCATACAGCGTAGTTTAATGCACAAAAACACTAAGTACAGGGCATCAATGCCGAACAACGACCAACAGCAGCTAGTGCTGTTGGTCATTCTTAAATAGTCCATTAATCAAAAGGTAAGGAGACGCACCTGTGGGGCTAACCCTCCACAGGTGCGATAAGGGCAACACGGAGCGTGCACGGGCCTGTGCGCGCCGATCGTGACACCTATGCATTAACAGAAAATTGTAATGTTGTCTGTGTTAATGTCTTTGGGCTACTTCATCCAGCCACACAGATCTCACTCATCTCCAAAGGCTTTTGCCATCTCAGTCGCACATTTTTTCACAGTAATCAATTCTGCATTGTTGTCACAACCCATAATATCTCAAATTAAATTATCCATCTCTACATATAATATTATTTGGACGATTAAGCTTAACCAAAATTTTGTATTGTAATAAAATGTGTGTATTATAATACCCAGGGAGGTCATGAGGAGAAGAAGCAAGGTGAAGTTAGAAAGATATTGGATATTATTGGCTATTCAACAGATATTCGCTGCAACAGATGCGCTAATGCACTAATCAGCAGACTACAGTGGCGCTCTGCTCCATAGCCAATAATACGGAGGCTATTTCGGGACAGTCAATAGCTCAGGATTCAGATGGCCTAGAGACATGACATTTTTTTTGCTTTAATCATGCTGGGCCCCTTCACAATGCACACCCTTTACTTTTTTCAATTTTACGATTTTATAATATTTTAATTACACACATTTGTCAATATCTCAGAAACTGTATGACCTAAAGACATTAAACAAATCGTATAATTATGAGAAAAGATCTCGTAGTTACGAGATCGGGATCTCTAGCCTGCCAGTGAGCTGCCAACAACAGCAGCTTAAACATCATCTCCCTCCTACTTAGCCTACTGTATATAAGGCAAGTCCATTTGTACATTTGTTTTTAATATGATGATACATGCACACAGTGATGGTAGTTCTGACCTTTTGGGCCAAAGCAATATGAGACTGAGAGTGTGACATGCACAACGTTGTTATCCTGTGCCAGTGTTGACCTGGCATGATCTGACACGGGTTGGGCACATAAAAAAAATAAAATAACTAGGATTAGGATCTTGGAATGCAATGCGCTTTTGTAAAAAACGACTATTTGGAAAGCTATTTTATAATGGGGAAGTTTAGTTTAGGTTAATCGTCCAAATAATATTATATGTAGAGATGGACACATTCATTTTAGATAGTTAATAAATAATAATTACATTTTCATCACACAAAAAGTGCACCGCCACATTTTGTAGGCTAATATCAATATGTAATAAGTTATTACAAAATGCTTGTTCAAGCTGTTTATTACATAATGCGGCATTATGCCCGCTAATGGCTGAAATATATCACTACATTAAGTCTAAAATGGGTCCAATGAAAATATATATTATATAGAAATTTGTATATAGAAATATATATAGAAATTTGTGTTTGGTAGATTATTTCTTTGTTGTAACAATGCTTCTTGGCAATGAATCTTATACCATTGAAAAATGGTGCCACATTTGTAAGGAACATGCATTTGTGGGATGAGCAGCAGAGCTGAGTTGCACCCATTAAGAATTTGCCAAATCTTATCTGACAATGCCAAAAAGCGTTTCTTTGACATTTTGACATTGACATTGATGTTTTTATGTTATATGAGGTATATAACATATGTTTTATGACATATTTGAGTAAAAGTCTATAAATATTACTAATTAACATGGCATAGTTAAAAATATATTTACTAAATAAACTCCTCCACTTTGGGTGTCCGTATCTTTTTTCAAACTTTCATGGAACATTCGTCAGTCAAAACAATTGAATTATGGTATTGCCTTTTATGTTAAAGATACATATGATGCTGCCTACAAATTCAGCTAAAATAAGGTATCTTAAAAGGCTGAGCCTTCAGTTGCTTTTCAATTGGGACATGCCTACATGTCAAGAGCGTGCATATGCTGCTAGAATGCTATTTACTCTGTCGATTGGAATGCAGCAGGTCTGACCCATTTTTTTCCTTTGGATAGCGAAAAATAACTAGTGTCTGGTGGGCCATATTGAATGATATCACAGGCTGTTTATGGCACCCGGGCTGCCAGTTGCCCTGATCTATACAACCAAGCCTGTTGGTTATAGTACTGAGACACTTACCTCTCTGGTATACAGTAATGTGTGTGTGTGTGTATATATACAGCATTATGTGTGTTTGTGAGTCGTGTATACAGTAATATGGGTGCGTATGTGTTTGTGTGTGTTTTCACCTTGTTCTGGTCAGTCCAGTAGAGGTAGAATCCATGTGGATCCACACACAACGTGACTGGTGTGACTGTGGACAGATCCTGAACACATGCACACACACACACACACACACACACACACAAGTTTTGATAGCCTTATCTTTGACAGTTAACTTTTATTCAGTATACATCCAAGTGCAGCACTATCTAGTTGTCAAGGCAACCCCCAACAGCTGCTCCTGTTGCCTTAGTAACTGTGTTTGCCATCACCAGATGATGTCCCATGTCCTGATGTTCTCCTACTGTAGGGAATGTGTGTGTGTGGGACACTGAAGACGCTGTACATTTTTCATCACTGACATATAAATATAAACATATCAATAACACATCAATCATTTTGATAATTTCTGACCAAGAGGATCAAAGATTGAAACATAATAATAATAATAATAATAATAATAATATTAGGTATTAGAGGTGACCCCAAATAGTCGACTATTCAACGATTTGATCTAAGGAGCCTAATTCGACTGCCAATCTCAAAGTCAAATCGTTTCAAACTACACGTAAAGCGTAGTTTTAATGAAAGAACACACACTGAACAGGGCGAAAAAGCCAAAACAATGACCACTTGGTGTGGTTGGGGAAACTAAATAGAAACATAAATTAATAGTGATGCGATGCACCTGTGGGGCAAATCCTCCACAGGTGCGTCATGTGAAAGGGTAGCTTGCCCGTGCGTGCTCTGTGCTGATCGTGATAATTATTTATTTATTTAGGCAATCAGTCAGTCTACCCATTCCCATGGGATTATGTTTGAAGATTCCAGGGATTCAAGCAAAAAAGAAAGTGACTGAATATGTTTTTTAGCCCAATTTTACCCCATTTAAAATTTGTAAGACAAAGGAGGGCCCCAACATTAGCGGCTGCCTTTTTTCTGCTGTGCGTCGCTTCCTATTGGCTCCTTTTGCCCTTGATGAATGCTAAACAAGGCCAAACAACAATTATGATATTTATATGATCAATCATCTACATAACTTAACAGTTTATTTATCTCAAACAAAACAATGTTTTTGTTTCAAGTGAGCCTTTTATTTTATGTCAGAAAAAGACAAAAACTAACAGCACCAGCATTAAAGAACAATTGTGCAATTCTTGCAATAAGTGCAATTCTTGAAATACATGCAAAATATTTCTGGAGTGCTTTTCACTTTTTCTGCTTTTTGGCAGTAAACCCATATGCCTGAAGCTTATTTTCCTGTCACCACAAATGTATCATACTGACCACTGTTTATAAGGAGGAAGTTATAGATCTTCTTATACAATTGCTTATATACAAGAGAGTTGGTAAAAAGTGTCACCAAAATACATCATCTAACTAGATATCACCATAGGCATGAGCCAGACAGATCTATAGCCATGGAGCCGGGTTCGCATTGCGATAACAAATTCTGCATAAAACCTTGTTAGTGTACTGACTGATTGCTATTTAGCCATAGTTGCAGTTAACAGTTGATACAGTAACTTACACAAAACTCAGAACCTGCACGAGGTCAACAAGCTAATGCTATTGTACATTTTTGATTTCCACAACAAAACAATTCACATTAAAGGTAGGCTAATTGAGAAAATTACATTGTATTAGGCCTATAGTCAAAACAATATGGCACAATATGGGAGTTGACACCGAAAGAGATAGGTTATAATTGTCCGAACAAGGGAACTTTTACAATCGCGATTTAACTTAATCCACATGTCAGCAAAAGACAGGCTCTGCTTTTACTGTCAATGCAATAAAGTACAGACCACGTCGCGAAACCGCGCGTCATCAACCAACGACACACCACTGCAAGGAACTTACCAGATAAGGCTAGCTATGAATCATGTAGCCTACAGTACGGTGCCTCTGCACCACATGCTATGATTGCAGTTCTGAATTGTAACATATTCGTTGTTCAATTTGTGTATGTAGCTACTCTCGTAACGAGGTTTATGCAGTGTTGGATTTGTTTTTATCATGTAATTTCCCTTTTATGTATAGATAGCCATTCATCTGACTGGCTCAATATATGCCTATGGTATTCTCACATGAGTACCGTTAGCCTACTAGACATACTAAAATGCACTACCGGTCGGCCAGCTTTCTCCCCATATAATTGATATGGATCAATGAGCAAAGAAAACATGATTCAACGATCAGTCGACTATAGGTAAGACTTGACGAATCCGATTCAACTATGTAAAAAGTATAAAAGTCGATTGAAATTACTAAAATTGTTTAGTTAGATAACTGGACATCTGTAATGTGTTATGTACAGTGTTCTAAAGGTTAGAATTAATGATAAACAAGTGACAAAGTGGTTATACAGTTTCTCTCTGTGGAAGATTTCCCCCTGGAGCAATCTTGTGATGACACTACGCTTCGCCTTTGACCAAGTGATAGCAATAGGTCAGTTGGTAGGGGAGAGCCGGGGCGAAAGTAACACGGGGCGAAAGTAACACGGGGCGACAGTAACAAGGGGTGAAAGTAACACGTAGATTTTCTCAGAGCCCATAAAAGGTTTAATCTGCCAAACTGTGTCAGTACGGACAGCACACAACACTTAACAGAACAGTAAAAAATCAAGTGTATACGTCTTACTTTCGCAGCGTTTAGCCGATATACTGTTTTTGATCACGGAAAGTAAATTCACTCAAGCGGTAAATTTTTTTGAACAAGTTGTGTCTATTAATGCATCATTGCCATTATCATTTGAAAGATTATTTAGTAATTTAACACATTCTGAAGTTTGCCATGTCAAAGTTTTTCAGTATAACAGCAAGTCAGGTTTAACTGTCAGGAGTCACTGGCGGGACGAAAGCAACAGTTCTTTCATCCATCTACAGTAATAACAAGCGTTTCTTTCGCCCCGCCACTAATGTGGTCACACTGTGTGTTACAGCATTTATTCAAACATGCGAAGCAGGAATTTAAGAAAATGAAATGTGTTAATGGGCTTAATCTACATAGGTCGGGAAAAAATAATCAAAATTTGCATCATTGATTGTTAGGATATGTTCTAAAAATTTAATTGATACATTTTTTATTAAGATAAAGGACATAACACGTTGTTTGCAATTACATATTAAGAAGGACATTTTTGAACACCATTTATTTATCTTTAGCTGGAAGAGTTAACTGCATTAAAATTAATGTGTTGCCTCAATTTTTATACATGTTTCAAAGTGTTCCAGTTTTCCTTCCAAAGTCTTTCTTCCGAGCAACAGATAAGTTACTTAGGCTACGTAAAAAATTCCTTGAAAGACCAAGACAGAGGGGTGGGCTTGCCCTCCCAAATTTAATGATTTATTATTGGGCTGCAAATTTACAAAAAATTGTTTACTGGTTTCAATCTCCTGAAGCAGACTGGTGTAGTGCAGAGGCCAAGTGTGGTAAACTGGCATCACTTGCTGCACTGATTACGTCAAAACTCCCCCTCTCCCCATCACGCTTCTCCTCCAGCCCAGGAGTAAGTTCAACACTTAATATTTGGATACAATTTAGGCAAACGTTTCATTTCTCTGATCTTTCCATATTCAGTTCCATCTGTACAAATCATCTTTTTCCGGCTGCTAAAATGGATGACACTTTCAAACAGTGGGATAGTATGGGCCTTACTTATTTTTTCATAAATAACATCTTTCTCAGTTTTACTGACTTGGTCAGTAAATTCAACATCACAAAGTCCAGTTTTTTAAGATATCTCCTGGTTCGTCATTTCATTCGAACACACGTCTCATCATTTCCTCAATTGCCTGAGCATTCTGACCTAGAGGATATACTACAGACCCCTCTAACCTTAAGAGGCCAAATCTCTAACATATACAATTTAATTATGATACTCTACAGTATATCCATGGATCCTATCAAAGCAAAATGGGAAGAAGAATTAGAGACAAATATATCTGATGCTGTATGGGACAGGGCTCTAAGCTGGGTGAATGGGACCTCTTCTTGTGCACGTTTGAACTTGATTCAATTTAATGTTCTTCACCGTATGCATATGCTATAGTAAGGTTAAGCTTGCCAAAATATACTCTGACATGGATGACATCTGTGACAGATGTTGAATGGACGGAGCAGATCTACTTCACATGTTCCAGGTTGAGAGAGTTCTGGATATCAATATTTAAGGTCTTAAATGAAGCCTTTGATTTAGACTTACAACCTAGCGCTACAATGGCTGTGTTTGGGGTACAAGGGGGGGATTTTGTAATGCCCAATAGTAAGGAAAGTGTTGTTGTTTTTGCAAACTTAATAGCACGACGGAGAATACTTATGGAATGGAAATCATCTACACCAACAAAAGCCTCCACATGGCTTTCTGATATTATGATGTTTCTAAAAATTGAAAAAATCAAATACTCTCTTAGAGGATTAACCACTTACTACACTTCCCTCTTAATAACTGCTAAGAATTGTAAAGCACAATGATTACACTATTTTCTATCATGAGTAAAAGAAGAAAGGTGTTTTTTTTGTTTCTTTATCTGTCCTCCTTTTCTCGGAACAAGGGTTTGTTGTGGGTGGAATGGTGGAATAGAAAGATGTCTTGTTATAATTGACATTGTAATGTTCACTGTATATTGTACCTTCTCTAAAACAATAAAAATACTTTAAAAAAGAAAAAAGAAGGACTTTGTTAGACATTTCAATAAAAACAAGAATAACATACACAATTCAAGTTTTATACCATTGTGTTACTTCTGTCCCACCCGTGTTACTTTCGTCCCGACTGACGGGGACGAAAGTAACAATGCGCAACGTCCCTTCAATGTAATTATACCGAAGTCGTACCACATTTGTACAAAATAGTTGTAGATCACAACAAAAATGTGTTTCTGTCTGTAGCGTTATCTTTTAAATTGATGTTTATATGAAGAATTTTACTTTCGTCCCGGCTCTCCCCTACGCCATGGTAGATCACTATGCTAACTAGCTCAATGGCTAACTCAGGTTGGCATGGCAACACATTTTAGAATGTCTATCTAACAATCACGTATGCACACACAGTATATTAGACTGTAATGTATAAACACTCAATGCACACAAACACAAGCACCCTCTTGTTCTTGTTGTCTGTTAAGGTGGAGGTAACTACGGTAGTTACCATAGTAACTGGCACTTTCAGCTTTTTTCGAAGCTTTTGCATCGCAGCATGCCAACACACACACACACACACCTGCAGAATCAGTTGTAGAATATCATTAACTGAGTTGTGTGTGGTTTATATATTGTTCTAATGTAACACACACTCACCAGTGCTACAACAGGTGTAGTGTTACATTCAGGTCAATTCATTTGTATACAGATTTAAGCATTAACTGATCTCACGTCATGGATGAAGAAAATCACTGCACAGCAATTCTTCTGCTAATATTAGCAGGAAACACCATTTACCTAATTTCTCTCAACAATCCTTTCCTGTCGGGATCATAGAAAGTCATTACCTCGTCCCATTTAATGAAGTTGCTTCCGTTCCTCAGTGTTTCAGAGACACGCGGGGGCTGGAGCTTCAGCGCGTGCACGCCTGGCTGGGCGCTCGCCATGGTAAAGACACACACACACAGAGAAGATCCTCAAGCACACACACTAGGCTGCTGCTTGTTGGTTCTCCTCAGACCTGAAAAGGACGTCTCCGGTAGTGCGTGTCTCCTCTCCTCCTCTTCTGCGTTTAAGCGTTGCTTTCTTTCAGCCCTCTCTTCTCTCCATCTTTGCTTTTCCCATGTTCCTCTTTGACACTTCTGACTCAGAGTCTCTCCTTCTCTCTGGTGTTGCTTGTATCAGAGACGCTCTCAAACAGATGCCTGGGTGGGAGGCTAGGGATGTGTGTGTGTGTGTGTGGGGGGGGGGGGTGTACTGCCTCCACAAATTGACTCATCATTGACATGCGCACAACTACCGCTTCCCACAGATGGGGGAGGAAAGGAGAGGGAGAGAATTAGTGAGAGAGATAGATTCTGAGCGAGAGAGGTAGAGAATGATGGAGACAACATGGAGAAAGATAGAGACTAGATAGAAGGGAGAGAGATGAAGAGAAGTGTCTGTGTGAGAGACAGACAGACAGAGAGAAAGAGAGTAATAGAGCGAGAGACAGAAACAGAGACAGAAGTACTTAACAATTAATTATAATTAATTATAATACATTTATTATAACATTACCGTATGCTACTTTTTTCTTGAAATTATAATCAAAATCCCAAAAGAGGTATTTACAAAAAAATTATTTAAATTTTTTAATTTAAATTTATATCGAACATAGGTCGCAAGTGACTCTTGCGACCTCTTAGACTGATGTGCAAGCCGATAAGCCAAGGTGGTAAGATCGAAGCACTCTGGTAGGGGCCTGGAACCTGCACCTTGCTTAGAGGTAGTGGGGTGGTTCCTTTTATTGCCTTTTAGGCCAACACTCGTGTCTTGAATCGGATGCGGGCTGAGATGGGGAGCCAGTGTAGGGGGATTACATGGGAGAATGCCAGCAATAAAGCATAATAATAGTGTGCAATCTATAGCTAGGTAAAAAATATATAAGTGTACTTAAATACAATAAAAAAAAAAAATATCTTTTTACATTCACGTTTTCACAGACATTCAACTAACAAACGAATAGTGTTAACGGTATGGTATGGTACTGTGTGCAGCCGACAACAGAGCACTGAGACAAATCGTAAATGACAATATTGACGATTTTCCAGCTGGTAATGGTTTACTCGCGGGAATGGACAGGATTTAGGTGCCTACCCAGCCACAGACTTCACATCACGCCTCTGCTATCAATAGACATTTTATGGTATTTAATTTAAATGTTGTAATTGTTTTGGGAACGATAGTTTTAAGGTGGAACGCAAAACAGGAGCGTTAGGCCGGCCGTGGAGAGCTGCCCCAACGGATTGGCTGTGGTGGAGGACAGGCGGGAGCCCCTGCACGGTTAGGCCGGCCCAGACATGCCACGGCCTAACTTGACCTAACACTCCGATCTCCAGCAGATCTGACAATGTAGCTTTTTTTTTTGAAGACCTGAATACGGTCCCAATCCCCCGTGGATCAACTCAAATTCCACAAGAGTTCCACAATATCTAAAATTTATCAATTGATGTCTCTAGTTGCATTAAAAGTGTACTGATTACAAAATGGCTGAATATGCATTTTCTCAATATCCCACCATTGTTGGAGAGAATGAAATATTTCCTCTTGCTTGGCTTTTGTCCGGTTTGGCGCCACATAGATGCGGATGAGTGGTCTGACTCTTCAAAGTATAATCCTCTTGTGGACACATCTCAGTGCCTTGTGGGCATGTCCGCTATTTCTCTATGCTAGAGACTAGCCTACATGCCAGAGGGCTTTGGAATTAGCTATCTTTATAAGTACATCTATAACTATGTTTCACATTTCAAAGAAATATTTTAATATGCCTTTTTATAGGGCATTTCCTGGTTCTGCAGACAGCAAATACAATCAGCGATCTTTTATAAATAGTCACAAACTGTATCCTGTGCAAAATAGTGGTGTAATTAAGAGATTTGCTGGAAAGAATTATTTTTATATGCTTATAACCCTTAGTCACAACGTTTACACTCTATTTGGGCTCATCAGGAGTAGGGCTTCGGCTTGTCACACATGCGCAGTCAACACACACAGGACTGTGCCCATGACAAAATTTACATCAGGAAAGTATACTTGGGCTTTTGGGGAAAACCCTATCACTCTCTCTCTGCCAGGTCAGCTGCTGTAATCCAATTTTGGTCAACTAAAAATAACTATTTCTGGTTTGATTACAATTATTACTAATTACAATTAGTTACCATCCAGTTGATTTACCCGACCTAGTCTGTCATTTAGTTGTGTGTCTGTTCATTTATTTAAGATGCATGTGTGTGTGTGTTAATAATTTCATTTGAGGAAATAATAATCTTCTCTTGTTTCCATAGTCAAATGATGGTCCCTCCTCAGGTCAAGTCTCACGACAATTCAGATTATTGACTGATTGATTTGATCAAATTCTTATATCAACTCTATTATGATTATATTATGAAGTTATAATATAGTTCCTTTTGTAGACAGGGTGGTACCCCGAGGTAATTAATTAATAAATAAATGTTTGTCAAAATGTAGACATATGGCTTAAACCAGAGAAACTGAATGTATTCACTGTGTATTCACTATAATTATTCTAAGTAGGCATTTCATCTAAATGTTGGCTGTTAAACGGGAGAGCTAAATTAGGGAAAAGACCAATTTTCACTGGAATATAACAAGTTCCCTTGGTTTTTTCTACTCCATTAAGAAAGAGCCCAAATTACTCCGTAATTTGTGTTAAACAAGCGCATTATAGATTGTTTAGACAGTAAACAGCTGAAGTATTGGCTTTGTCTAAAAAGAAAAGGAAGAGAGCATTTTTTGGTACCATTTCCCCATGTATTTGGGTTGTCATGCCACGTGTGAAATTCTACATGCATACAACTGTCTGGGTGATGTTCCCCACACAGGTAAAACAGTTTAAAAGGCCTTCTGAATAGTTTTAGCCTGTTTTACGATGTTCTACGCTTGTGGTGTAATTACATTAGCCAGAACAACCCCTCTGTTGTAGTGGTGGGAAGTTTGAATCTATTTACTTTTTTCTCTGTCAGTAAAATGAACAAATCTTTTTTCAAGTCATTTCGTTCATTTTAAAACTAGTTAGTGCGGCGCTGTTGCTCTCTTGTGGGCAATGTAAAATAGAGCGCGGTTCTCAAACACTGAAGGCTACATGGTTTGTATAATATCCTACACAAATTTCCTTCTTGATCATTCTCTTTCATTCTATAAAGCCACAACCAATTCAAATCTTGTGAAAACCAAGGAGGTGCAGAGACGCACTGTCACATGACAAATGAACGAAAGACAAACCCGAAGACCCGTAGTTATGAGTCGTGAATTCATAATTTCTGTTTCCTGTAGCCTACTGAGTCTATATGCAGCTGCCATGTGACGAATGAACATAAGCGTCCAAGATCATTCACGCATGCGTGAAAATTAACGAATCACTCACTGAGACAACTGATTAATCCGGGTCATATAAAAGATTAGTTCACAAAGAACGAAATGTTCATGAGCAACACAACACTACTCCGTTGTTCTGTTCTCCGTGTAGCTAACTGGTTTTGAGTCACAAGGTAAGCTTGCTAGCTCAGAAACATGAGTAGCCACACTGCAGATAAAAGGTGAACAAGTCAGCAAAACTCGATCCTGACCATTTGTTGCAGGAGAAAAACAAGAGGCTAGAACAGGCCTTCGATAAGAAAACAGTTACTCCATGAGAAATATATAGAACTAGAAACCAAGGCTACACTAAAGAAAGTGCTTCTAGAGAAAGACGGAGCTAAACTTGAAAAACTTGAATGTAAGAATCGCAAACTGCAGAAGTTTTCAAGGATGTAATAGAGGAAGTCAAAAGAACTCTGAGCTCAGGTGAGAGTTTATGAGGTACATCAGGACTATGACTTGAATCATATCCATTTAAAAGGACTGATTGATAAAAATAAGATACATAGCTTACTCTATTCAGTGAGATGAACAATATTATGCCAGTAGATTTGCTCTCTGTGTTGTATTTAAAATTATATTGATGCTCAAAGTTCGAATATCTAATTTAAAACCAATTTTACCTGAGTACGGTTAAAGGAATAGGCAAGGGAAATCAGTTTGATTCTTACAATGTCATTTAAGGTTATTAAGCTATAATATAAACCTTAGCAAACGATGAAAACATTTTTCAATTTGAATCACGAGATATTTACATATATCCATTTATATCCGTTTCTGAGATTTTGTAGGTGGAGTTAACTTAACAGCATCATCCGTGATTGTGAGCGGCTACAAAATCCTGCAGTCCCACTTAAACAGCCTCTTTGCGTCTAAGCCTAACACTCCTTTACATTTGAAAATCGCATTACCGTTTTTTTCCCACTCCCACTGTTCTCAGCTTCCCAGGCTACCGTGTCCACAAGTAGTGTTGCAGTGGGATTTTTTAATCCTCAATGCCACAAAAGCGTAAAGGACTATTTGGACCACATCACTCACCAACATCAAAGAGTCCTCTTTGGGGGCCAACATCTGAGATGGACATCATAGACTCCACATTTCCTGATCCAGACAACTCAACCACCCCATCACCCTAGCATGTGCGATGTGGAGACCGATATGTCTTTTTTTATTTTACTTATAATTGTTGTGAATGTAATGTAATTCAGCCTAGGCTTGCATAAATTGTCTTAATTACTGTATACAGTATTTGGTCATTTCTGTTCCTAATATTAGAAAATCAGAAATGTAATTTTTTGCTTTGCTTACTTAGATACTTATTTTTGTTTTACATAAACAGAGTGTTTAGGACATGGTAAAGTACTTGGTGTATGAAGAGTGCCTGCTTGAGCTTTTTTTCCCCACCTGCTCAAGACAGTGTAGTACAGACCTGAACATTCCTGTCTGTGAACCAGAAGTGCTGCTACCAGAGCTGCTCGTTCACAAGACGATGGAAAAGTCAGCCCCTCATCCGTAGTGTTCCAGCAGGGAATCTGCACCTATCTGCTGCCATCTACTACACAGGCTATTGTTTAAGACAGACTAGTAAGGTATGTAAAATGTTAGAGCCTTAGAGCGGCACGCCGGTTAGTAGCCTGCCTTGAGCTTGAAATGGAGACCACATTGTACCAGAAATGCCGTCACTAGAATCACCAGAAGTGTGGAGACAAGGCAGGCACAGATTAGGATACAGAAGCTGGCACTGCGGCAGGCTCTACAGACAGTGGGTGGAGATGGAGAAGTAGGCTGTGATTGCATCCTTTGAACATTGTCGACTAGAAAACAGATTTGGTCTCAGAAAGATGACAATATCCTCTACTGTTTTTCCGCAATCTCCCTTATTTCCTGGTGAAGCACTGTAAGTTGCTCCTGCTGACAGTGAATTCTACTCCCCTGAGCTTGGAGAGCAGTTCGCACTGAATCAGAGTCTGCTGAGTCCATGCTGGCCGTTACATACTATCAATGCTGGGACCAGCAGATAAAGGACTCAAAGGCCAGACTCACACACAGGCAGTTCAGAATCAAAGTTTCACTTAGTAGCTGGACACAACAGGTACCCTCTAAATTTCTCATACACAGCCCATTTGAGAGTAAGAAGCTCTAGTTTCATGCTGCTGCCCTGCCTTTCGTTCTTTTCTGCACTCCTCAACCTCCTACTGGCATATGCTATCCCATGTTGTTGTACGTGTCTCTGAACCAGCTGCATTGACTGCTGTAGTGACGCTCTGCCACTCCGCTGCCTTGCATTTATTGCTGATTCCAGAGGACAATTCACCAAATAAAAAATGTCTTGTCTCCACTTCAGTTATCAGCACTTCGATCTCGCATATTTTCTTTTTTGCTTGTCTTGTAGCATGATTTGCCATTGTTATTTGCACCTTTCAGCTAAAGGGTGGTGTATTTATAGTCATTTGCATAGTCATTTATGGGAGGAGTCAAGGCGAGGGGTGTGGCTCGTGCATGTACGCTCAATTTCACATTGATTGGGATGGTGGCAGGACCTGGCGTACGCCTGGTTTTATACATGTGGATATTTCTGTGCGTACACACTTTTCAAAATTTGTGCTTACGTCATCTTTCAGTATGAAAGCTACACAGTCTTTTATACATGAGGCCCCTGGTGAATAAGTCTAGCATTTTGATTGGTTGCGTTTGAAAGAGGAAAGCATGTAATTTCCTGTAAGATTTTTGTGTCTTAAGAAGAGAATTGTGTGTAGTGTTTTGAACAAAGTGTTTTATGCAATTAAAAATTGAGTGGAAGGCTGAGAAATAGCTTATGGTTTTGGAGATTTGGTGTATGGTTTTGCTATTTGAG
The DNA here is from genome assembly GCA_027575585.1 of Percopsis omiscomaycus. Classification (NCBI taxonomy): domain Eukaryota; kingdom Metazoa; phylum Chordata; class Actinopteri; order Percopsiformes; family Percopsidae; genus Percopsis; species Percopsis omiscomaycus. The sequence continues at coordinate 16,786 of JAODLI010046117.1, forward strand.
AGAGATTTTAAAAAACGTGTAAAAGGGGCCATCCCACGCGTATTATATTACATTTGTGGAGTGTCTGAAGGTCTACAATGGATTCTGTAACAATTTCTGTGAAAAATATGCCTTGGTTACCTTGTTTCAAACCATTCTAGGGTGGTATAGAAAGCCTGTCGGAAAATCAGCTCGATTTTGGCCAGTTCTCATTAGTATTCAACACCCTAACCAGCTTGACTCTGACTGGCTAGGCAGTTCTCATTAATATTTTACAAGCTGTGCTGCTTGACTCTGACTGGCTAACCGCTAGCCAACGAGAGCCTGGCATCAACGAGAGCAAGCATAATTTAC
>JAODLI010046147.1:0-17115 GCA_027575585.1 Percopsis omiscomaycus
GAGAGAGAGTGAGAGCGAGAGAGAGAGAGAGAGAGAGAGAGAGAGAGAGAGAGAGAGAGAGAGAGAGAGAGAGAGAACCCGGTAGTTTCACTTGGCGCATTTATTACAAAAATATTTTTGAGTGAGCAGCCTAAAATGTAAAAATGACAAATTGTTTGTTAGAGCTAATATTGTGCACGGGTGTTTTCTTGTGCTTTTTCTGTCGTACTTATTCTACTACCCAACCGTTAATTAAGATATTGTTAGATTGAACAATTTCCCAATATACAGTATCTCTATCTTCTCACACAACAAACTTTCACACAAATAGACTTTGTTGATGTCTATGCTAACCTTCAATAAGGCCTGCTGATTTTACTATTGCTCAAAGCCACATGTTTATTTGATAATTCAATCCAATCCACTTTATTTATAGAGCACATTTATAACAGCAAGGTTGACAAAAGTGCTAACACATTACATGCCTAAATAAACAATTTTTACATACTTACACATACCCGTAAGACAACAGATAAAACAGCATAACAACATAGCGGGAGCTCAGACAGGTTTAAAAGCCAACGAATAGAAGTGTGTTTTAGTTGCGATTTAAAAACAGAGAATCTGGGTGCCAGTCTAATCCGGAGGGGAAGCTCGTTCCATAATCTTGGGGCTGCGGCTGCGAAGGCCCGACCTCCGGTATTTTTCAGCCGTGTCTTAGGGACAATAAGGAGCTGGTGGTCCGCAGACCTTAATGACCTCGGTGGGTTGTGAGGCTTTAAAAGTTCAGAAACGTAGGGCCGAGCTCGTCCCTGAAGAGATTTAAAAACTAATAATGGAATCTTAAAATCAATCCTAAAACGAACTGGAAGCCAGTGAAAGGACGCAAGAATAGGCGATATGTGGTCCCGAAGCCGTGCAGCAGCATTTTGGACCAGCTGTAGTCTCGAGAGGGGAACCGGGTTAACGCCTACATATAAGGCATTACAATAATCTAGACGGGTTGTGATAAATGCATGTATGACTCTCTCAAAATCATTAAAAGATAGAAATGGCTTTAGCTTCGTTTACCCATTAAGCTTCAAAAAAGGGGCATTTGAATGTTATATTCTTGGCATGCTAACCATTATGATGTACAACATCTCAAATTACAGGCAGTCTTTGTTTATCTTGTGATCATTCCATTTGCGATGAATATACTGTATATCTATAAAATGTTGGACTCCGTTTGTTTAGTTTTTTGTCTTGAAATTGTAATTGTGTTAAAAATGTAATGTCATTATATTTAGTCTAGAATTTAACAAATGAATGTCATTAACTGTGATATAGGCCTATTCAAGCCACTGAATCTGTCTTCTTCTTTCCCAAACCCTATTTCTATATATTAAGCTGTCTTGTTTGCGTGAATCTGGGGCTTTGCACATAGTCAGACAACAATGGTTCAATTCATGTCATAATACACTCCTCCATACGATCTGTTGATGGCTAAACCGAGCGAAGGGGAAGATACTCAAAGCAGCCTTGATGAATGAACCCTTCGACACCATTGCTTTAGGCACAATAGAGGACAGAGTCTCATGAAGACGTACCATTGGCCGACAGGCCATCAACTTGGCGGGAATTAATCACTGAGAAAGTGTCGGTTCAATTTAGCAAAGTGCAATACTCTCAGGTTAAGATACGATGGTGTGTAGCGCGCTGCGGTGACACAGGAACTATGACATTTTAGCTGTTTGAACTTCATTTTGGGGTGAGCGGGTGATCTGACAGTTGAACAGAAAACACAGCGTTAGGATTCAGTAATCCTTCTGGAATATTAAAGACACGTTGACCTCCAGGAGCTCTCAGTGACCGTATATTCTCATCAGTTTGTGACCATTCACCAACTGTTGTCGGTCACGTTCTTTTCATTGAGCATGCTTTAGTGTGGAGCAGTGGCCGGCCCCGACGCCTGCTGTTGTTCCCTAGTGTAAATCGATATGTTTCCGTGCGGTTGGAAAGTTTTCTAACCAAAGGTGGCATATGACCCGATACAGCTGGATAGGCTAACTACCGTTAGCCAGATGAGGTCCCCTTTCATCCGCATTTGATACGGGAAAAGAGGAGTGTGTACGGCGCCTAGTAAAAATAGTTGAGCTCAGTCAGGTCATATGAAGTAAAGGTTATTCAGGGTAGCTACAGGGGTCCATGTAACGCTTGTCATTTTGATTTTTAGCACGAAACGCTGCTTTGGACAATGTAGATATGTCTTCACTTCACACAGTAAAACGACACTCATAAACGCAAAATTGATTTCACCTAATATACAATTGAACATGATAAAAAAATAATTATTGGTGTGATATTCCAAACTTTCAATTTTGGAAAAAACAGAAATACAGGAAAACGACAGTTGCAAGTTTTTTGTTTTTTTAGGCCATCCACCTGCAAATTTAATACACTTAATATTGACCACTTAATACCTTTGGACAGACTGGAAAATTGGGTTGGTCCTTCCGTCTACAAGACTACAATCTGAGCTAACTAACGTAATGTGTGGAGTCCCCCAAGGTTCAATCCTGGGCCGACTCTATTAAAAGCTAGGCCAAATTATGCAAAATAACAATATTGCTTACCATAGTTATGCGGACAACACTCAGATCTATATAGCTCTATCACCGAATGACTATCGTCCTATACATTTACATTAAATGTACTAATTGTAAGTCGCTTTGGATAAAAGCGACTTACATTTACATTTACAGCATTTAGCAGACGCTTTTATCCAAAGCGACTTACAAATACATTGTTCTATTACATGGAGCAGGTAGGGGTTAGGCATCTTGCTCAAGGATGCTCAAGGATGCTCAAAATACTGCTGCTCATCTATAAATCACTAAATCGCTTAGATTTCTGCTTTGCTGTAAAACATTTCAATTTTATTATTTTATTTGAACATCTAGCTACTATGCAAAAAGTCTTATTCTCAGATCTTATTGTCTTACGCTTATATTCTTTAATTTAAATGTATTTTTGTGCATTAATTTAACATCTTTTTTATTATTAAACAGGTTTTTATGTGAAGCACACTTTTATGTGAGTCTGCCTCATGTAGGAAATGAGCTATATAAATAAAGTGCCTTGCCATGCCTTTTCAAATAATTATGGTTGAGGTCCTCGGGCTCCTCGGACTGTACCACTTGCATGGGGGGGTGTCCGGGAGCAGACGGACTGACAAGACAGCGACCTTTGACTGACAGTGCTATGTGGCTAGCACATTTACATTTACTCACGACTGACACTGCCCATGCTTCTCCGTGCACGAAGATCGCACTTTTTCCGCGCGCGCCAACCCCGACGCCCCAGCCCCCCTCCCTCCCCTCCCCCCTCACCAGCCCACTGGTACGGTACGGTTTATTTGATCCCCTACTGTTCAGCTTGTCACGGTGAATAGCTGCAATAGTATATCGAAATGATACGTGCTACTGTTCGCAGACCTACAGGGTTCTTTCGATTCCAGTTTCCGAACGGGTCGGCGCGCATCCTGATCCTAAAAGAAAGACACCACGGGCTTGTGTCCAGAAAGGCGCAGTAGGTGGGTTATTGTACAAGACGCTCACTTGTGACGTAGGAGCGCCTCAAAGGGCTTGCGTGTTTTCTTATTGGCTGACTGGCGAGACTGCTTTGCGCTGCTGCTCACCGCCAGGGCAGCGTGCATGCCCTCCGCGTGAACTCCTGCTCTCTAACCAATCATGATCGAATGAGTGAACATGACAAAATGCTTTCTACGGGAAGAGAGACGGGCCCCCCGCGGGGAGGCAGCAGGAAAATCCCCTTCATCACGGGTGTCTTCCCTTCTCTCTCTCTTTCTCTTTCTCTCTCTCTTTCTCTCTCTCTCTCCGAACGGCCGCTCCCCAGTAGCAGAGTTGTACCCGGCGTACCGTATGCCGTCCACACAGCTCCAGAGCCTGAGCCCGCCATGGGAGTGGGTGATGTGGAGGGGGGGGGTAAACGCTCCCCTTCTTCCCAGAAAAAAAAAAAGAGAGAGAGAGAGAGAGAGAGACGTTGCGTGACTAGTCCTTGGCTGGGCGCTCAGGCCCCCCCAGGCACTATTTGTTAGCCAGTAGGAAGGAAGGTATGTCTTAAGTGTTCAACAGTAAACAGAGGAGCAACAGGGCCCTAATGCTGGCTGGGATGGAGCACGGTTGTGTGCATACGTGTGCGTATTTGTGTGTGTGTGTGTGTGTGTATGAGAGTAAACACGCGTGTGCTTGTGTGTGTGTGTGTGTGTACATTTGTGAATGCGACATCCATCCGTGTGTGTGTGTGCTCCTCTGCTCGTGTGTGTTAGATCATTGGCCCCCACTGGACGTTTGACATCCCACACACTAAAGGCCTGCTGGGTGGGTTCATGTTAGAAGCTCTCGGAGGCTTTCTGAGTGCATTAAGAGGCCTACAAGGCAGTGTGAGGGCAAGAATACAGCTTTTTAAAAAGTTTGTACTTTTTGTACTTGTTGTTCTCTAGAGTGATTGTATATTCTCAATGTATGTTTGATTTATTAGAAATGTGTGCCGCTAATGCCTTGTAATGGTCTCTGACAGGAATTACAGGCTGTTAGGGAAGGAAGTTAATTCATTTTTAATCCACATTTTAACCCCAGTCATGTATGCTATTTGAGCTGATCAGACCATGTGAATATAATCTAATTAGCTAATCCAGTATGTTAAACAGGATTACTGTACACTGTCAGTGCCCAAACTAAATAGCCATTTAAGGGTTTAGTATATAGCCTGCCCATAGGTAATTGCGTTGTCAAACCTTAAACCAATACACGGTACACCGTACTGGCAACATTGCTATCAATGAGGCTCATTCTCTGTGCTGTTGACCTTATTAGAAGCAGAGCCACGGGAGGCCCAAGGCCTCGCGACTTTACAGGACCTTCCAGTGGCACCAGCGAAACCGAGCCAGCGGCTTACTCGGGCGACACAATGGCACGGTCTGTTGAAGACGTTACAGTGGAGCTAGCACACTAGCGCGCTTTCGCGTGTAGGGGAGTTCACAGAGGTTGTGGCGTACTCCAGAGCCTCTCTGGAAGGGCAAGCCACGGGGGACGCTAATCCTCACGGTGACTCATGGTTTGGGGTTCAGAGCTTCGATTCTCTCCCCTCTCTCTGGAAGAGGCTACATTGAGGCACGGCTTCAGGAAGCTAGAGGGGGGAGAGGCAAGCCCAGCGAGAGAGAGAGAGAGACACAGGAGGTGTGGTGCAGACAGAGAAGAGGAATGAAGGAAAGAGGAGAGAAGGGAGGAAAGAAAGAGGAAAGGAAGGGAGGAAGAGTCTAACTAAACACAACCAGAAATCCTTTAGAAAAGGGGGGAAGTGGAGGGGCAGAGAAAGAGGGGAAAAGGGCAGAGGGGTAGAGAGGAGAGGTGTCAGTAGCTCTTGTTGGCCGGTTGGAGGGGGGGAAACGCTGTTAGACTGAATTTAAACAGCTGCCAGGCTCACTTTCACGCACACACACATACACTCACACACACATATACACACACTCACACACACACACGCAGCTGAGCCGAGGCCCTCCCCTCGCCTAAGTTAGCGTGCGAAGCGGGGAAATTCTCCATGCTAATGTGCCAGGGTTTGTTTTCATCGTCAGACTGCAACCGTTTTAAATATGCATTGCATATGTACACACACACACACACACACACACACACACACACACACACACACACACACACACTCCCTATCCAATTTGGGCCCTGACAGCATAATACTTGTTTCCATACAGGGTCATATTTCAAATCTAAAGCTGTTCCGTTTTGTTAGCGGACACCGACACCCGTATTTGTTTTCCACACACCACACCTAAGAACTTTTGACTGATACTTTATTTCAAATGAAGGATTAGAGATGCCCCCAATTCCTCGAATCATCATAGAGCCTAGCGCTTAAACTGCGGTCCCTACACACACACACAATACATCATTTGATATAGTTTATGCTAGTTCAGGACGAGTTAGCATGTCAACTGTTTTATTTGTGTTAGGGTCCTCTCAACACTAGGCTACAACTTAACTATTTTATTGACAAAAATGGCCATAAAGTCATTGCTCTGCTTGATTATCCGTTGGACGGGAACGGTGTGAGTGCCGCGGCGTGGCGAAGCCAGCTGGGTTAAATGTGGATATAATCCACTCTGGAATGTGTTGGTGTGAAGTGCTCGCTAGCCCAAGGTTGAGCGCTGCCCTGTTGACGCCACTTTGCGGGTGACGTAAACCACAGAGCGGACTCTGGGACTCATCGACGGCCAATTCGCTCAAGAGAGCGAGAGCAAAAGAATGAGAGAAAGAAAGACAGAAAGAAAGAAAGAATACACAGAGGCTGTGGACGGAGGGGAGGGGGCAGGGGGGGGCGACATACAGTAATAACATCATTGTGGCCGTTTGAAGTAGCATCAGCGCTCTTTACTAGATACAGTAAGTACAGGCTGTCTGCATGTCTGCTGGCCTCTCTCCACTCAAAGGCCACATTCATGGGCACGCTGCCACCCTCACAGAGGGCAATTGGATCCACCGGATACCCGTCCTCTCGCACGCAATGTTGTGTAAACCCCCGAGAAATGGAAAGAAAAAGACCCCAATAGGCCTGTGTCCTAAAAGTAGTTCACGTGTGTCGGCCATGATACTGTCACAGTAGCCTAGCGCTGTAAGGCGCACTTGACAAAGCATAAACACACAGTAAATGTAGAAGTGGCATGGTTTACTGCAGTATCAGCAAATTGTGCATACCAGCTGTTGTCTCTCTTAGGTCTAAAGATTTGTGTCTGACTGCTAGCTACGGTGGCCCTGATAGGCCCTACACTACACTAGGGAAGACATCAGCTTTAAAAATGATTTAGAAATATAACATGACTTGAAATGAGTACTATTCGGTGTATTTTTGTTCATTCCAACCAGATACAGGTCTTTCCACTCTCCCAGAGCTTCTTTTCTGGAGTCATATTTAACCGACAGTCATCGCTGCCTCAGGGAACCTTGGTGTGATGTCATGGAAACTCTAGTCGTGTATTTTATTTTTGTTTAAACATTTTGTGGGTTTTTTTCTGCTTCTGTTGAGCCTTCATAATCTCACCCTTCTCACGGCCAACGTGGCCTCACCCGCCCCGCGAACCCAAACACTCTCCCGCCTTCCCGCCTAACCTATCAATTTCCCCGCCGCCGTATCCTGGAGTCTAACCTGTAGGCGTACCCGCCCCCCACGCCGCATGGTGGCCTGGGAGTCACTCCTAAACCAAAAGAGCAGAGGGGACATTAAACAGACGCTGTAAAGGTGCATTTCGTCTCTGCTGCGAGATGGAAACAGTCTTAGCAGGGCAAGCACCGTGCCACGCAACTCGAAAAGACCTGTAATGGTGTTTTTTCGCACAGGAGGATGAACTTGGGGTGGGGGCAAAGGGGGAGAAAAAACTCAAGTCCTCTCTTTTCCGTCCATTCATCCATGGAGGCCAATTAGGCAGGTCTCAAAATGTTAGGCCCATCCAACCAAAAACAAAGACCATATGGTCCAAACTCTGTCAAAACAATAACAGAAAAATTCTACATACAAAATAAACAATTGTATGATAAATATATGCACACTATTGTTAATAAAGACAATAACATTACCTTAATAATAATAATAATAATAATAATTTTATATCTCAACCCGGGGCTCTACTTTGAGAGCCAATGGGCTAATTCAAATATAATCTTTATAAGATGACCTAACTGGCACAGCCAAACACAGTGCAATAACAACATCTATCTATGATTAGTTTCAGGACTCTGTCTCTGAGATTTTGTTTTTTTGCGACCACAAACGCGATGCCGAGAAATCACTGGATTAACAATGATTCATAATTTCCAGGGGAAAAAAGGCAATCCACAATGTTGAAAGCTTTGGCCTCACGGTGGTGATGTTTCTGATATTAGTTCCTTTTATCTGTCTCCAAGTCAATCAAGTACTTTCAAATATTTATAGAATCATGCAATCTTTGCAGTGATATTGCTTCCCTGTAAATGACATTTATATTAAATGATATTAGCCAAGGCTTTTTAGGTTTAAGTTGCATTTGTTCTGTGGGTGCTACAGTATCAGTAGAAATGTGAGTTTCTCCCGAAGGAATGGTAAAATATATCGTCATTCAGCAGAGTTGAATTGAAACAGTTAATAGTGACTTTGCATTTTAGTGTCAGATTTAAGCGACATTTCCTGCGTGCCAGTCGAGTGAGCACGCTCTTGCAGTCAGCGGTTGGAGGGATCGCAGAGCCACAACACCTGCCAAAAGGCTCCAGAACCGCTCCTTTCCTCCTGGCAAGTCACCCTATCACACCACTTTAAGTCCTTCTCCTTCTCATGCAACCTTTTGTGTCCAAACCCTCAGTCGAGTCTCGGGTCAACAACCAGTGATGTCTTCACCAAAACAAACAAAGTGAGGTTTGATGAGCTGGAAAATCCCATTCGAACTTGTATACCCAATTACAAGTCTGTCAAAATGTCAGTGTCGGTTATAGCACTGTTGAGTATACAGTAGTTGAACAAGAGAAAGCTAAGATGGTAAGCAGCAATATTGATCATAGCGTCGGCAGCCCGTCACCTGTCTTGAGTTTACCGACCCAGTGTTGGGTACTGGCCCAATTCGATTTCTGAATCTAATTAGGCTACGACACAGTGCTCCGCTAAAGCCGAGCTAAAGCTGAGCTAAAACTGAGCTAAAGCAGACATGCTTTGAAACATTGCGTCTTTCCCTCGTTCAGGTGTATGGGGTATCATCACAGGACCTTGGGAAATCAACAGTTGGACAGGGAAAAGAGTCCCTAAGACACATTTAGGAAAAACAACATAAGAATGTTTGGGAAGGGTGACGGGGGTCCCTTTCTTGTTAGCAATAAAGAGCATTGTCCATTCCTTGGAGCCTAGCAGAAATTCCTCATTCATATCTCCCATATGAGAACGACATGACCCAGTAAGGGTCTGTGAATAACTCTGGCTTGATGTATTGGTATAAAAGTTACTATAACACATTAGTACATGTCGAAGCTTTAGCTTTAGCATGAGCATTTTGCTTATGAGAAGCTAATGGTCGGAAAGCTGTGAACTACATTACCCACACTGTGGCGTGTTGTGGACATCACAAGAATGCCATTCATCTTGGCCCTGTGTAGTTCACAGCCCTCCGACCGTTGGCTTCCCTGTTAAAATGAAAAGGCTCTCTATTAAAACGAGAGAACCGCACACACAAGGACAATGAAGGTGAAAGTGTTCAACCCTGGACTTTCTCTGCCTCGGTTGTGTCACTCCTTCTAGAGTCCTGGCAATGGTAAGGTGCTGATGGGACAGAGAGAGAGAGAGAGAGAGAGAGAGAGAGAGAGAGAGAGAGAGAGAGAGAGAGAGAGAGAGAGAGAGAGGCTGGACAATGTGAAGCATTGTTTCCGGAAGCAGACAGAATCCTGCAGATCCAGACGGTCATTGGCATGTCACGCCCCATCTTGTTCAGACATACAGTACACGCACATCTCAAAAAGTAATAAAGGAAACTAGCTAGCAAAAGGAGTTTACATCATCTTGATTTGATACAAATCGAGTGGTTTGGCTTTGACCTTAGTTTACTTTTGCTATACTTACTGTATGTTTGTTTGTTTGTTTGTTTATTCATTTATTTATTTATTTACTTTTTGGCTCCACATTAGATATTGGCAAGCTACTCTTTATGGTGTGTGTGTGTGTGTGTGTGTGTGTGTGTGTGTTGTGCACATCCCTGAATGCATACCTCCTGCAGTATAGCAGCCAACAGAGTGACTACTGCTGTGGTTTATGAGGCAGAAACCCAGCAATAGATCCATATGTACGCACGGGAAACACACCAGCAAAGTCTTCACAATCAGCTCGCCCCACATAAGACTGTTTCTACATAAGATTCATTTCCACACATAGTTCATTTCCATAATTCAGTGTATTAGATCAGTGTTTTTCATCGCATGGGTCGGGACCCTACAAGGGCCTGAGGGTGGAAAACTTACCATTAAACTCTCCGGTAGCCAGGCTAAATAATTGCTCCATCTTTTTACGTGTTGATATGTTACAAAGGTCAAAAATAAATATGTAAAATCGTACATATATCAACCATCCATGCTATAACTCTGCAAATAATGCATTTCCACAGAGCCACAGAGTCACCAGCGGCAAAATGCTTTTAAACACAGCGCCAAAAATAGCCCCCAACATGTTTTGACTGCGGAGAAAAGAATCCACTGTCTCTTTAAGACTGGCTTCACTATAGGGAAGTGCTACATGTGTGTGCGTGTGTGTGTGTGTGTGTGTGTGTGTGTGTGTGTGTGTGTGTGTGTGTGTGTATGTGTATGTGTATGTGTATGTGTATGTGTGTGTGTGTGTGTGTGTGTGTGTGTGTGTGTGTGGGTGAGACCGAGCCTAGCAAGGGATTGCGTGACTACTGCAGACAAGGCTGTGACCTCAGAAAAGTGGTTATGAAAACGATCTGTTGTATGGCGCAGACAGAGAGAGAGAGAGAGAGACCGAGAGAGAGCAGCATTGACAAGAATTTAACTTCCTCTACTTACTGTGTTTGGATAGGAGATTGCTAAGGCAATGACACATGCGTAGATATACATAGATATACGTACAAACACACAAACACCCCAGTTACGCACAGAAGGTGCTGGATAATGCTTTCTCTATGGACTAAAGGCCAGGTCTAACGGCAGTGGAGAAATGAAAGCAGGTAGTGTAATTAGACGCAGGTGTTTAAAAAAGCCACCCATAGAAATAGCGTGAGACAGATATACAGCCGAGTATCACATTCCCTATTCTGGGAATGACATTCCCTGAATATCAAGGAGAGATTCCTGGCTGTAGCGCTCACGAGGGTGCAGGTGGAAGCACTTAGCTAAAGATGAATAGATGGGTGGAAGACAGGAGAGAAGGAAGGAAGGACGGATATATCGGTGAAATCTCATGTTATGTCGCTGCATTTAATTAACCAAATAATTTTTTTTCTCTTTTTTTACTTTTTCTTTCAGCGTCCATTGACCTGCTTTGTCCATGCTTTGTCAAAAACACACTTCTTCTGTGTAAAAGTGATCTGTGTTTCAAATGTGTCCGTCGAATTTACGCAGGCAAATGAACCAATGGTGGTTTGGGTCAATTAAGGGAACATTTCATCCCGAGCGAGCGCACGTATTGCTGCTAAACTGCCGCGTCGCCTAGAGAAGGTGTGAGTTATTCATCTTTGCCGTCGCAGGAAATGGAGAATACTCCTCTCACACCGCTGCCCCCTCGGGGGGGGGGGGGACACACACATGTGCTTGTGAAAAAGAGAGAGAGAGAGAGAGAGAGAGAGAGAGAGAGGGCGTAGGCCTGGCATGTGTGTGTGGATTGCGTGTGAACCGCGGCGATGGCCCTTCTGAGAGAACAGTGGATGGCATTGTGTCCCTGCGTGACTCTCCCTCAGCAGGGTACGGAGAGCGGAGCGTCCGGGGGGGGGTTGGAGGAAGACCGGGGCAAGGCTGGGAGGGGGGGGCAATGAGAATGGGAAGAGGATAATAGACAGATAGATAGAGACACACACACACACACTATACGCCGCACACAGGAACAATATTTACAGTTCATCCTCCACTGCAAAATGACCCCGTCACACTGTCTTTCCCTATCTCTCCCCTTCCTTCTATTCTCTCTCTCTCTTTCTTCCTCCCTCTCTCCCGTTCCTTCTATTCATTCTCTCTCTCTCTGTCTTTCCCTCCCTCTCTCTCCCCTTCCTTCTATTCTCTCTCTCTCCCCTTCCTTCTATTCTCTCTCTCTCCCGTTCCTTCTATTCTTTCTCTCTCTCTCTCTCTTTCCCTCCCCCTCTCTCCCGTTCCTTCTATTCTTTCTCTCTCTCTCTCTCTTTCCCTCCCTCTCTCTCCCCTTCCTTCTATTCTCTCTCTCTCTTTCCCTCCCTCCCTCTCTCTCTCTCCCCCTTCCTTCTATTCTCTCCCTCTTTCTCTCCCTCTCCTTCTATTCTCTCTCGCTCCCTCTCTCCCTCTCTCCAGCAGTTGTCACTTTCGCTGTATGTCTCCGTGGCTGAGCGTGATCGAAGCCAATTACAGCTTGTTGTGAGCGTGCAGGGCCTCCTGCGTGGAAACAAGGCCGCACTGCCAGCTCCTGCCAATGCACCCTGCTTCCATATGTGTGTGTGGGTGTACACCCCCTTCCCTCTGTGCACTGCGATGTGGTCAGGCATGTATGGAGGAGCATTTCTCTCCTGGTGTCTCTGTCTCCATCACGGGGCGTGGCAAAGAGAATTATTTTGCTTCAAATGTTATTGTTATCCTTCCGTAAGGCTTTCTCCTTTCACGTACACGGTGTGAAGCGTTTTAATACCGTTTCTGCATTACGCGGGCGGTTACCGGGACTGGCCACGCCGCATCGGAGCACTTTGTGACCTACGCCGAGAAGCGGCGCTTGAGTTATTTTCGCAAAAAAGACATGTAGTAAACAACGGTCCGCTATTTCTAAACACAACACAAATGGCCTTTGCGTTTCTACACACACACACGCGCGTCCACACACTAATCCAAGCAACAGGCATGAGCACTTGATAACACACACAAACAACAGAGAACAATAGGACAGCCACATGTTGATTCCATTTACTCTTTACAATGCCGACTCTTCTGTTGTAAAACAGTTAAATTTAGTCGCCCAGTGATTACGAACACCTGCTGGCCGGCTCATCAAATGTCCCCTTCAAGCCCTGCCCAAAGGGGACAAAGGATATAATTAAAAAACAGATATTTAATATTTAATGGACGCAAAAGGAGTTAGATTAAGATCTTAAGAACATGCAAAGAACACTAAATTACCCAGAAGAGGTTAACGGGTGTTCTTTGTATCTAGCAATCTGGGTTTGCTTTGGTTCAATAAACTGCCACCAATGCTTTCAGGCTTTGGTAGAGCATGGGTTCTCAATCTTTTTGACCTATGATTTGGTGCTTTTCCACTGCAGGAACTCTAGGCACTGTAAACAAACATTTACAGGAACGTTCCTTATCTATAATGTTAGGATATATAATATAATGGTGCTTGTTGTTGTCTTCCACTCATGTCACATTTAATCAATAAGCGCTGAGCCCGGTCTAGCAGTTTTTCAGGGCCGCTCGAGAAGTACCTCTACCCCGGCTCCCAAAAAACGGCCCCGAAAGAGTTCCTACCGGGTTGGTTCCTGCAGTGGAAAATTGCCGTTTGGTGCCTATTGTTTTATCAATCTTGAGAGAGTCCGGACATGCAGTTTAAGAACCACTGCAATAAACTGCCCACTTTGGACAACTAGTATCTACTGTAAAATCACTCCGGCATCCCATGCTATTTTAATGTTGTATTGATTCAGGTTTTTACTGGGGCTTTTATTGTGAAGGCTCTGGGTGACGAGGCCCTGGCATAGCAGACCTGTGCTTCTATTCAGGTTAGACACACATATTAGGAAAAATTCAGCGGCATGTTGCTGAGTTAATAACGTCTGACCGCATTCCCTTCGAGCTCAACATGCAGTCCTCGGGGGTCCGGACGGAGAAAGAGGGAGAAGGAGAGAAGAGAGAAAAAGAGGGAGAGAGAGAGAGAAAGAGAGAGCGGAGACTCGGTTGAGAAGGGGAAAAAAAAAGGAGGAAAAATGTTTTTCCACTTTATAAAGTGACCTCTCTGCCGTTGCGTGCCACGGTTTGTTTTTCAATACTGGCCACATGTTTTAACATTGCATAACTTCTCAGAGGCACTTTGTAAATCATGATGTATTTTTGGAGGAGAGGTGTGTGTGTGTGTGTGTGTGTGTGCGCGCGCACACACACACTCTCTTAGAAAAGGTTACCTGTTCCCTTTTGTGAATGGCAGCAATTAGTATTTTCTAAACTGGAACTGAGAGGGGAATCTTGACTGTGCAACCTCCGAAAACAATTATTTAAAGCAAAACAAATACAACCGTTCTTTTCCTAAAATGTAATTTGTGTAGAAGGACATTAAAAAACCTCCAGTCAATCGCAGCTGAAGCGCGTAGCGTTCCACTGGAGTGATTCGCTCGCTGGCGCGCGGTAAATATGTTTATAAGTCATTCATAAATCTCACTCCTCCCTCCGGACTTCCTCCCACAGCTGTGCATCTCTGCCTCGCTGTCTTCACTGCGAGATCTGTTGCCCAATTAGGGGCCAATTAAAGGGTCACTCAGTGAAAACAGGGAAGTCTTTGTAGTGCTGTTTGCGCAGGTGGCGCGCATCACACGCCGTCATGGTGTCGGGTTTATCCGTCGGGGCTGCACCGGCGCACACACTGCCCCGCATTAGCATCAGCGCACACTGTACGTGCACACACTTAAATGTGAGCACGCCCAAATATGGCCGGCTGTGTGCACAGGAGCACGCATACCGGTCTGAGATGGACACTCAAACAAACACAATGGTTTACATTGCATGTATACTTTCCAGGCATATAGAAAATAGAACAACTACCGAGCATATGTTTTAAATAGCCATATAATAGCCTACATTTAAACAGCAATAAAACACAAACGCTATGTTCCAACAAATGTAAAAGTGGTCAGCACGAATGAACTCTTCGCAACTCATATAGGCTACAACAAGAAAATAAACAAATAGCCTGGCAATTGTCTCTTTGCATTCCAAGCCCATCTAATTAAATAACTTGAAAATGGGCTACATAAAGACGCAATTGGGTCTAAAATATAATAGGCTGGTTGGTACGAATTCCATAACCGTGTGATATGATACTTTTTTTAAACTGGCTGAGGGATGTCTGACATTTAGGAGTCGTGCTATTATGCGGAGTCGAGCCAAAGCGCAGGGCTGTTGCTGTTTGTAATGGTCATATGTATGTAAAGTACCATGTAGTGTATATTTACACTACATGGTACAATCCGACGTGGTTACGCTTTACCGTTTGAAGTGTTACTACAGTTTTGTCGTATTCCGTTTTGCTTCTGGCCAGCATGTCGCACACACACTCGTCTTCTCCAGTGATGCTTTTGGGACGTGTCTATTTCGTGTGTGAATGAGGACACGATCAGTTGTCACCTATCTTTTTGGGGTTGTTAATGAATTGAAGACAGTGTGGAATCCCAACAGCCCTTGTGTCAGAGTTTCTTTCTGTCGACATCTCCGACCCAAAGCATTAGGGTACGGTCACA
Organism: Percopsis omiscomaycus; assembly: GCA_027575585.1. NCBI lineage: Eukaryota > Metazoa > Chordata > Actinopteri > Percopsiformes > Percopsidae > Percopsis > Percopsis omiscomaycus. Next base: position 15,191 of record JAODLI010046147.1, read on the forward strand.
CATGACACGAAATTAACATTGCAACGATCAAAGTATCCTCCATCCTGGCTCACTAAGAAAACTACAGCCGGCCTTACGCTGGCTAACGTAAAACCCAGATACAGTTACAGATGGGTATATATTCTGTAATCACCTCTATTATTATTTGTTTGCAATGTTCACTTCAACTTTGGCTACTATAACACCTACATTTCCCTTCTGGGATTAATAAAGTGTCCTCCTATTGTGTGTTACATACCTTTAAATTACGATATTAAGCATTGACAGATCTATTTGACAGATAAGGTAGTGTGTGTTCAATATCTAGTCTGGTGGTTTATTGTGACCTAAAAGAAATGAAGCGTGATATTATACACATAAGATGTTGCTACCTAGAAAAAAAAGTGTAAAGCAACACCAAGTAAAAACTTTGGCTCGTGTCTGGCAAACGCTCCATTGGCTCCAGCCAGCGGTGATTTAGTGGCTAGCTTAGGGACAATCAAGCAGGCTGGACGCTACACCAGCGCAGGAGCTTAACCCCGGCTCCTCTCATAGGTACGACTGTGACATGGTACGATGGGATCCAGGCCATCTTTCCGTAATGGAGGCAGCGTACTCTATCCAAAGGCTTTGGGTGGCTTCAGATAGTTTAGAGATGGAGAACCAGACATTTTTCAGCAATGACATGTTTTAGTTTAACGGCCTTACGCACATCACAACACACACCACTGTACGCTCAAACAGAAATGTTCGACTGGTTTTTCCGTGTCAGTGCACCAATATATAATATATGCAACACGTCTTTGCCAAGTATGATTTATTAGCCCGACTAAATCAAATGAACCAAACATTCCACCAGGTATTTTAAGTGTGGCACTCCAAATGTGATCTTTGACACAAACTGAAATGAATACAGTGTCTCGGTTTAGTGCCATTGTTGGAGATTTTACGTACAGCTCCTGGTTTCTGTGAGCACTGCCACGAGATTACAGGGGATTTAGCATTCTCACCGACACAGGCTGAACCACTGGTGGGGAGGGGGCGGGGGTGAGGTTAACCAGAGAGGGGCTCTTACAGTATACAGACTGGAGGTCTCACCTGGTCACGGAAAGCCAGTGTGGACTTAATGGGAACGGCGGGTGAATAAATGGTTGATATCCATTAACCCTCCCACGACAGCAGCTTGAGGTTACACTGGCCTCTATTACAAGCTGTCTGCGTGTGTGTGTGTGTGTGTGTGGGGGGGGGGGGGCTATAGGGGAATCAAGCCCTGCTGCACGCTACGGTGGTTCATGCTGGCTGAGGATTTATTGAACACGCTTTGGGAATCCCCCATATCTTACACACTTACACACGTACACACACACACACACACAGAATTGCCAAAGCTGACACAGATCAGTTGTAATCAAACAACAACAGGGCAGGATACCCTAGTGGTCTGGGTGTTGGACTTCCACCCGGAAGGTCGTGGGTTCGAGCCCCAGAGTTGCCCTACCTTGAGCAAGATGCCTAACCCCTACCTGCTCTATAATAGCACCATGTAATTGCAAGTGGCTTTGGATAAAAGGACCTGCTAAAATGACCTTATTGTAATTGACACATTCACAAACACATGCCCATGCAAACAGAAATCCTCCCCCCACACAACACCTGGAGAGGCAATCAGGGCAAAGACATTTTATTCTTTCAGCTTTTGTGTCTCTGTTTTCCTGCTGCCAGAACAATGCTCAGCGCACAATGCCTGACACAGCTGACTATTAGCCATTAATGCTAGAGTAAAACAATATTCAGCTTAACTGCTCACCAGGCCTGTTTAGCAGAAAATGTAAAGTAAGGACGTAGTAACCGGTCACGCTTAGTTACCTGTTCTTGAGGCAAGATATTTGTTTTTGGGGTGGGGAAGGGGTGTGTGTGTGTGTGTGGGGGGGGGGGGGGGGGGTTTA